>JBBMOL010000444.1:0-234986 GCA_037954665.1 Laguncularia racemosa
TGCTCAGAGATTTATAGAGGTTCCACCTCAAGCGTCAGTCCTCTCTTCTAGCTTCACGCCGGGGTCCCGGTTGTCTATACCGATTGTGTTTCACTATATCAAACAAATTGAAAGTGTACAATATAAGCCTCTTCAAGGCGAAGTCTCACTGTTGAGTCTTTCTAGCTTCTTCACTAAGCTAATCACTCAAACTATAGTGATGAAACAACTATCAATTCCTTATACACGAAAGGAATTACAATGACAATGAGGAATATCAAATTCCCTCTATACAATAGATCACATGTATATGTAAAGATTTTTCGCTTGAAAATGTATGAGCCTTTTCTTTTCCGTATGTTTTTTTCTTCTTCCGTTAAAAGAACGTTTTCTCTCTTTTTTATTTGAATTAAACACTCCTTATATGAAGAGAACATAACGGTTACTTTCTATGTGACAATCTTGAATTTATTTTTGAATTTTGTAATTCAAAAATAAGTTGAATCTGTTAAAGAGGATCTGCATTCCGTGATATCTTTGATGAGGATAAGCTTGGATAAATCAGTTTGACCGAGATCTTCTTTGGATATATCTCTTGGATCAAGTGTGTTGAAGATATCCCTCACATTGTGGAACCATATTTTGATATAACAACCATATTTCTTATCCTTATCTTTGTAACTGCTGCATCTCCCAAAATATAGCACAAATATCTAGATTTAAATCTTGATAAAACTTGTAAATCTTATATGATCTCACTTTATCATAAAATGAAATCTTTAAATAAAATCTTGTAAAACTTTATGTAAATTAAAAAACCCATGATATAAAATCCAACTTTAGTAAAACACATCAAGTATATTACCCAAATATACTTGACACGTGGAGCTAGGCCTTGAAATTTATTAAAAACTATCGGTATAAAAATTAGAACGTAATTTGGGAAAAATTTGTAACAGACATGAAAGGTTCTCAAACAAACCTATCAACTGTTCTCCTATTGTAAAGGTTCTGAAAGTGCTTCTGAAAAAAACCTGTCAACTGTTCTCCTATTGTAAAGGTTCTAAAAGTGCTTCTGAAAGATTAATACGATAACTACGAATACACTACACAACTTCTGAAACACCTTCTGTCAGAACAAAATAATCGATATAACACTTTTGAAGGTTCTGAACAAGTTTCTGTCTCCTTGTTCAATTTAGAAAAATTACGAAAATTATGTACTACCTTCTGAAACAACTTCTGACAAGCTCAAACATACGTTATACCTTATACGTTACACATTATTCCTCTTTTGTTAACATCAAAACTAAATTAGAGAACTTAACATTCTCCCCTAACATTCTCCCCTTTTTGATGATAACAAAACACCATTAGATAAACAAAATAGAAATAACTTTCATGTTTAAGCAAGCATATATTCATATAACAGAGAAGCATCATAAACATAATAGAATCATTATAAACGCATTGATCATAAGCACAATAGTAAGCAGTATTGGTCATAAACACATTGATCATAAGCACAATAGAATCATTCTCCCCTTTTTGTTAACATCAAAAGGAATAACTCCCCCTTAATCGATGCATAAAAGATAAAAGAAGTCTTTTACAACTTGTTTTCAAAACAAAAAATTAAGATAAAAACTAAGATTTTCTGGATCTTGTGACTCGAGAGGTAGAGGGAGTGGTGGAAGGTTTGGTAGAGGAAGGTTTTTCTGGTGAAGTATCCAAGTCGATGATATGGGCGCCAGAGCGAACATAATCTGGAAATTTGTTGGATAAGAACAACTTGATTTCACCATGAAGACTTGTGACAAATTGGGATGTTTTATCCATCTTGGAGTCCAAAGTCTTGAAGGAGTTAGTGACTGAATCTCCTATCTTCCTCACTTGAGAGACAAACTTGTCAAAAGCAATCACATTGTTAGATAAATCTTGTTTGACTATCGCACTAAACACATCATAGAGAATTCTATAATGATGGAGATCAGTAAGCATTTTCTCAGAATTTTTCTTGATATCAGAAAGAATATCAGAAGTTTGTTTAACTTATAACTCCATTGCTTCTAGTCTCCTAAGATCAGACCGTTGAAGAACTGAAACTTCATCTGTCAAAGCTGTCTTAACTAAATCTGATAGCTCATGTTTCAAAGCTTCTCGCATAACATTCTTCATTTGTTCCAGATCAACATTGGATATAGCTTCTTTTGTTCCACTCTTCCCAGTCTCATTGATGGGAGTCGAATCCAACAAAAATAAAAACCTACTCCTAGATAATGATATGATTTGCGTATAGTAGTGAGTAGGGTCGTATCCACAGGGATTGGTTAAATATATTTCTATTCAAAGCGAATAAAGAGGAAAAGAAAAATGGGGGTTTTGTTTGTGAATCAAAATAATATTGAAACAAGATAATAAAATCGAATATTGATAAAAGCCTGGCCAAAGGAATCAAGATAGTTTAATTTTAGGAATTGATCATCGATGCAAATGTTTTCTATTCTTATTTCTAGATAAATTGGTTATGGTTATTAACAAGCTCTAATAACCTATCTCTCCGTACTTCTTCGATAACCAAAACAAGCTCTTTGATTACTTCTCTTATTGATTAGATAACCCTAAACAAGCTCTTAGGATTTAATCTATCAATAGCATTAAAAACAAGAGAGACTACCAATTCATGCCAGTAGATTATAAGATAACCTATTTAAACATGATCATACATCTCCATAACATGAATTCAATCATCTATTTTATAACCAAACATGTTATTGTGTCACCGAGACTAGAACTATCAAACAATTACGGATTTGGCGTGATAGTTGACAATATATTAACTTGCTAATTGAGTAGAAGAGCTTTAATTCATACCAATAAAAAAAAATAATAATGACAAGACGTTCAGAAGATATATGAATATCAAAAAAACAAATAATAGATTAAATACAAATCAATTAGATCTCACAATTCGTGGAGAATCAAACTTCTATGACCTTTTGGCTAGAAAAACTACTTAGCTACACATGTTCATCATAAAAAACGAAAATTAAAAGTGAAAACATAACAAGCCTCTGTTCCTGACTGCCTGCTCTGCCTCCTTCTTTCCTTCTTGTCTCCAAGATGATCCAAGATCCTCCTAACCCTCTAGGGTTAGTTCTATTTATATTGTTAAAGGAATAGCAGGTGATCTTTTGCTAGCAAGATACGAAAATATCTTCCCTTTTTCAAGTAAATCTTGAGAAGAAAATAATCGTCCGCCTGGCACGCCCTACAACACGACCGTGGGTCAAGCCGTGCCTTCCTCTGTGGGTAATCTACAAGTCTTCATCCGTGATCAGTGTGTACCACGGCTTCAACCACGGCCAGATCTCAAGCCGTGCCATCCTCTGGTTGATGTTCCACAATTTCTCATCCTTGGCATGACTTCCATTTCAACTTCCACCACGGCTTCGACCACGGCTTCAAGCACGGTTTCCACCAAGGCCAGATCACGAGCCATGTCTCTCTCTGTTGGAAGTCCACATTTCCACCTTCTTCTAGCAGTGTATAGCACGGTTTGAACCATGGTCGTGCTTCAAAACGTGCCTCCTTCTAGACAGATACACGGTCATGTACTTCAACCGTGTATTTTCCCGTGGATTCTTCAAAACAGATACACGGTCGTGTACTTCAACCGTGTAGTTTCCTGTGGCTTCATAACTAAGTACACGGCCGTGTACTTTAACTACACACCCATGTACTTTCCTCCGGCGATGTAAATCCTTGTCTTTGATCTAAGTTGTAGATGACTTTTCTAATTTACTTGAATTAGCACCCTTGACTCCATTTAACCTGATTTATCACCATAATAGAATTAAGTACCATTTCCTTATGATTTCTATAAAATCTATAATAAATTAACACACTTTATACTATAAAGATTGAGTATAAAATGGCTCTATCAAATTCCCCCACACTTAAACTCTTGCTTGTCCTCAAGCAAATGAATCAAATCAATTGAGAAATTCGTCATAGATTATACAAAAATTTCTTTTCATCATTCCAAGCATCTATTCATTTGTAATTCATGACTTGTAATTTTAATGTCTACTACTTCAACCAAACTGGTTTCATGTGACCAAATTACCATGGACAAAATTTAATAGCTAATCTAAACAAAATAAACTTTAATCCTCATGTTTAGCAAAAGAATTTTTATTCCAAAAGTAAATACTTAATCCACTAAGGAAAAACACCCAATTAAACTTCATTGGATATTATCAAGTATATAATCCTTGCAACATAAAGTAAAAGCATATAGTATCAACTCTTTCCATAGATTTTCTCCCTTTCTACTATAAGTCTTGTTTAATTCAATGAATGTTTCCATTCATTATTCTTTTGATTTAATCAAGCATCTATTTTGACGGGTTTTTGCCCGCTTCTTTTCATGAACTTTTGCCTTTTTCGCCCTTATCATTATAGTGAGTTCATTGAGTCGGCACATCCCGAGCTCGTCACTCAAGTGACCAGGTTTTGAGATACCCCTACGGACTCTTCCTCACTCTAACATTCAAGTTTGAATACTCTTAACTCAATTAGTTGAATCATTAGAGTAATGGCTATGCTTGATTTTTATTTTATTTTATTTTATTTTTTTTAGAACAACTTCAAAGAGTATACAGTTGCTAATATAACCTAGAAGTAAACTTGTTTATTTTTCACTTAAGGACTCGACTTACTCTTAGACTTCCAATTCTAAAGCTAAATACAAGGTAAATTTGTTTATTAAAGATTTCACTACTTAATTTTAACCAAGTATTCTAATCACAATAGTAGGTGAGTAAAGCATTTGAACAAGTCAATTTCACATTTTGTAGATGCTTATTATAACATTTAGTACAATCTCCAGATTTCATGATAATTTTGAAAAAAATTGGCTTAAAATTGCTTAAGGACAAACATTCAGAGTATAAGTCAGTTCTCTATTCTCTATATTTTATTATCTTCTCCCCCACACTTAGCTTGAACAGTGTCCTCACTGTTCCTAATTCAGCACAATTAAAGAGGAATTAACAACACAAGGAACATTAGAGAATAAGAGAAAAGGAATACTGGTACTTCCTTGGTATAAAGTGTAGAGTAATTGGAATTCTCCCCTTAAGCACTAGAGAGTGTCATCTGATGATATATACCCTTGCTGCAGCTAATCAAAAGAAAAAGAAAAATCAAAAGAAAACTAAAACAAAATAAATTGATATAGGTTGCCTCCCATGAAGCGCCTTTCTTTAACGTCTTTGGCTAGATGTTCCTGTAATTAATCGCAATACTCGGGGTGAGTTAAACTGGTTTCTTCAATATTACATACTTGAAATCCTTCATAAAAAGGTTTCAAGCGATGACCATTGACTTTGAAGTTCTTACTGGTTTCAAGACTTGCGATCTCAACTGCACCATGGGAAAATATGTTAGTGATAACAAAAGGACCAATCCACCGTGATTGTAGTTTTCCAAAGAACAACTTCAATCGAGAATGATAAAGTAGTACTTTTTGACCTACAGAAAAATTCTTTTGGGAAATCATTTGATCATGAAAATTCTTTGTTTTTTCCTTGTAGATTTTAGTACTCTCAGAAGCTTCTCTTCGAATTTCCTCAAGTTCTTGTAATTAAAGTTTTCTATGCTCACCAACCTCATCCATTCACATGTTACATTGTTTTACAGCCTAGTACGCCCTATGTTCCAGCTCCACAAGGAGGTGACACGGTTTGCCAAATATCAAACGGTAAGGAGACATACCTATAGGGGTCTTGTAAGTTGTCCAGTAGCCCATAATCCATCTTCAAGTCTTGTGCTCCAATCCTTCTTGCTTGGATTGACGGTTTTTTCCAGAATAGACTTGATTTCTCGATTTGAAACTTCTGCCAATCCATTGGTTTGAGGGTGGTATGCGGTGGAAATGCGATGAGTGACCCTGTATTTTTTTAGTAGAGTTTCCACTACTCTATTACAAAAGTGTGTACCACAATCACTAATAAGAGCCTTTGGTGTCCCGAACCTAGCAAAAATATGAGATTTAACAAAATCCACAACAACTTTGGCATCATTAGTTCGGGTTCTTTGGCTTCCACCCATTTTGAAACATAATCCACAGCAAGAAGGATGTAAACATTACCGAAAGAAGGAGGAAAAGGACCCATAAAGTCAATACCCCATATATCAAATATTTCACATGCAAGAATAGGGGTAAGTGGCATTTGGTCTCTACGTCCTAAGTTGCCAATTTTTTGACATCCTTCACAAGACTTACAAAACATAAAAGAATCACGAAACAATGTAGGCCAAAACAAACCGCATCCTAATACCTTTTGAGCTGTCCTCTTAGGGCCAAAATGTCCACCACATGCATATGAGTGACAAAATTGCAAGACAGAAGGAATATCATCTTGAGAAATACACCTTCTAATGATCTGATCAGCACAATGTTTCCACAAATATGGATCATCCCATACATAGTACTTAGCATCACTTTTAATTTTATCTTTTTAAGCTCTAGACAAATCACTTGGTAGTGTCTTAGTAACCAAATAGTTGACAATATCGGCATACCACGGAATTGTCTTTTGAATAGAAAAGAGATACTCATTTAGGAAATCATCTTGTACTGGTGTTGACCCTTCACTAATAGGTATTCTACTGAGGTGGTCGGCAACTAAGTTTTCAGAGCCTTTCCTATCGCGCATTTCCAGATCAAACTCTTGTAATAAGAGTATCCATCGAATAAGTCTTGGTTTCGCCTCCTTCTTCGCAAGCAGGTATTTGAGAGCTGCATGATCAGAGTAAACAATTACCTTAGTACCAAGTAAATATGATTTGAATTTTTCTAATGCAAAAACAACAGCCAAGAGTTCTTTTTCCGTTGTGGAATAGTTGCATTGAGCATTATCTAATGTTCTGGAAGCGTAATAAATGACATGAGAAGCTCTTCCAACTCTTTGGCCAAGAACGGCTCCAACTGCATAATTGCTCGCATCACACATAATTTCAAAGGAAAGGTTCCAGTCAGGTGGTTAGATGATTGGAGCAGAAGTCAACTTATCTCTCAATGTGTCAAAAGCGTGCTTACAGGCCTCATCGAACTCAAATGTCACTTCTTTTTGCAGCAATCGACATAGGAGTTGAGTAATTTTGCAAAAATCCTTGATGAAGCGTCGATAGAATCCTGCACTCCCCAAGAAAAGAGCGAATTTCCCGTACACTTACGGGGTAAGGTAAAGATTTAATCACTTCTATCTTAGCTTTATCGACTTCAAGCCCCTTAGAGGATACAATATGACCTAAAATGAGACTCTGTTCAACCATAAAGTGACATTTTTCATAATTCAACACTAGGTTCTTATCTATACATCTTTGAAGCACTTTTATAAGGTTAGTCAAACATGAATCAAAAGAATTACCATAGACGGTGAAGCCATCCATGAAAACCTCTATGATATTTTCCACATAATCTGAAAATATATTAAACCATACACCTTTGGAATGTGGCTGAGGCATTACAAAGCCCAAAAGGCATCCTTCGATACGTAAAAGTACCGAATGGACAAGTGAAAGTAGTCTTCTCTTGATCTTCTGGTGCCACTGGAATTTGATGAAAACCTGAATAACCATCAAGACAACAATAGTGAGAATGGCCAGCCAAACGTTCAAGCATCTGATCAAGAAAAGGAAGAGGGAAGTGATCTTTTCTAGTTGACGCATTTAACTTTCTGTAATCAACACAAACCCTCCAACCATTCTGAACCCGAGTAGGAATTAACTCACCATCAGAGTTTTCAATCACAGTCAAGCCTGTTTTCTTTGCAACAACTTGAATTGGACTTACCCATTTGCTATCGGAAATTAGATAGATCATACCGGCATTAAGAAGTTTCAAGATCTCTTTCTTAACTACCTCCATCATAGGCGGGTTCAAACGACGCTGAACTTCCCTTGAAGGTTTGCAATTATCTTCCATTAAAATCTTGTGCATGCATGTGGAGGGGCTTAGTCCTTTGATATCTGCTATGGACCATCCAATGGCTTCTTTATACTCTCTTAACACCCGAATCAACTTTTCTTCTTCTAAAGTACTTAGTTTGTTAGAGACTATCACAGCAAGAGTCTCATTTTCTCCTAAGAAGATGTACTTTAGATGTTCGGGTAAGGGTTTTAATTCCAACTTTGGTGCCTGCACAATAGAGGGAAGAAGTATTGTGTTAGAAGGGGGTAAATTAATGTAGGACACATCATACCTAGTAGGTTTTAATGATTCCAACTCCCAAATCATGTCCTACACATCAGAGGATATTACAAGCTTCTCCTTAAGAGTTTTCAATGTATTAATAGTAAGACTCCTATTAAGTACAATTTTCAACTCATCATCGTCTATCAAATCAAAAGTAGCCTGTGTTATTGGGTCAATAACATCCCCAACAAAAACAGGGGAGATATCACTAGGATATTTCATGGCATCATAAATGTTAAATTTAATCACTTCACCATCAAATTCCATAGTGAGGTTACCGTCATGTACATCAATTTTCGTTCTGGATGTCTTAAGAAATGGTCTCCCTAATAATATCATTGAGGAATTACGAGAATCATCATTCTCCATGTCAAGCACATAAAAATCTGCAGGGAAAACCAACCCATTAACTTGTACTAAAACATCTTCTAGGACTCCCTCAGGATAAACATTGGACCTATCAGCAAGTTGAATAATAACACCTGTTTCCTTCAAGGAACCAACATTCAAGCTTTGATAAATAGATAAAGGTATAACATTGATTGAAGCTCCTAAATCGCACATAGCTTTAGCGATTCCAAGATTACCTATTTTGCAAGGAATAGTAAACATACCTGGATCCTTACATTTACGAGGAAGCTTCTTCTGAAGAATAGCTGAAACATTCTCACCCACACTAATCTTTTCATTACCTTTCAGCTTTCTTTTGTTAGTGCACAATTCTTTGAGAAATTTAGCATAACGAGGTACTTGCTTAATTGCATCCAGCAAAGGAATATTTACCTCAACTTTGCGAAAAGTTTCAAGAATCTCCTTTTCTTCAGCTTCATTCTTGGTTTTCGCTAATCTAGAGGGGAAAGGAGGTGCTGTTGTCATGACTTTTGGTGGTTCAACAAGGGACCCTTTGATCTGGTTGTTCTGCTGACTTGGAGTTGCAGTCTTTTTCTCAAGATTGGTTCGGTGTCCTTTCTCATTTGATCCCTGCAATTTCGTCCCACTTCTCAAGGTAATTGCATTAGCGCTTTGCTTTGGATTTGTAATAGTTTGAGAAGGTAACTTACCTTGAGTTTCTAACCTGTTTATAGAAGAAGCAAGTTAGCTTACCTGATTTTCCAAGTTGTGGATGCTCTGCTTTGTCTCATCCTGAAATTGTTTTGTATTAATGGCAAGTGATTTAACAATTTCCTCAAGAGACATACCTGAAGTGGAAGGAGCTTGTGGTACTTGGTTTGATGGCTTAGGTTGGAATTGTTGGAAGTTTTGTGGTTTATTGCCATATCTGAAGTTAGGATGATCCCTTTATCCAGGATTATAAGTATTCAGGTAGGGATCATATTTCCTTTGTGGCTGTCCCGGGAATCCTCCTACAGCATTGGCGTGTTCATGATTGTCATCTTACAATGTGGGGCACATGTCGGTAGGGTGATTAGGAGCAGCACAAATTCCACAAGCCTTCACCTGCTGGGTATTTCCAAGAGCTAGCTGCTGCACAAGGGAGCTTAGGTTAGAAATTTGATGTTCAAGGTTAGACACACTTACCTCATTTACCTTCCTTGAAGATGTATCATGCCTATACCCAAATTGTTGCGAATTAGCAGCCATAATGGAGATCAATTCCCTAGCTTGACCAGGGGTTTTGTTTACTATGGCGCCTCCACTTGCAGCATCCATCATCTTCCTCTCCATCAGAAGCAATCCTTCATAGAAGTATTGGATGAGAAGTTGTTCAGATATCCCATGTTGTGGACAGCTTGCACAAAGTTGCTTGAACCTCTCCCAATACTCGTGAAGAGTCTCGGTGTCCCTCTGTTTGATACCATAAATTTCTCTTCTTATACCAGCAGCTCTAGATGCGGGGAAAAATTTATCCAAGAAGAGTCTCACCATATCTGTCCAAGTGGTTATAGAACCTGGAGGCAAATAAAACAACCAATCTTTAGCTTTAGTACTTAAAGAGAATGGAAAAGCACGTAACTTGATTTGATTGTCGGTTATTCCTTACGGCCTCATACTAGAACACACTATATGAAACTCTTTCAAATGTTTGTGAGGATCTTCATTCTCAAGACCATGAAAGGTGGGTAGCAGATGTATCAACCCAGATTTCAACTCGAATTCAACAGCTAGTTCGGGATAGTGAATACAAAGGGGTTGTTGATTCACATCCGGTGCAACTAATTCTCGCAATGCTCTTTCGGGATTTTCCATATCGTCTTCTTTTTCAGAATCAATGGATGAATCCGACAAATCCGATGCCAAGTTCAGTGCAGGGGATGATCTAGCTTCTCTTCGCAGCCTCTTAAGAGTCTTCTCAATCTCCGGATTATAAGTGAGTGCACCTGTATGAGAAGAACGAGTCATACAAGAATAGAAATAAATTTGACACCAATCCTTGGCAACGGCGCCAAAATTTGATGGGAGTCGAATCCAACAAAAATAAAAACCTACTCCTAGATAATGATATGATTTGCATATAATAGTGAGTAGGGTTGTATCCACATGGATTGGTTAAATATATTTCTATTCAAAGCGAATAAAGAGGAAAAGAAAAATGGGGTTTTTTTTAGTGAATCAAAATAATATTGAAACAAGATAATAAAATCGAATATTGATAAAAGCCTAGCCAAAGGAATCAAGATAGTTTAATTCTAGGAATTGATCATCGATGCAAATGTTTTCTATTCTTATTTCTAGATAAACTGGTTATGGTTATTAACAAGCTCTAATAACCTATCTCTCCGTACCTCTTCGATAACCAAAACAAGCTCTTTGATTACTTCTCTTATCGATTAGACAACCCTAAACAAGCTCTTAGGATTTAATCTATCAATAGCATTAAAAACAAGAGAGACTACCAATTTATGCCAGTAGATTATAAGATAACCTATTTAAACATGATCATACATCTCCATAACATGAATTCGATCATCTATTTTATAACCAAACATGTTATTGTGTCATCGAGACTAGAACTATCAAACAATTACGGATTTGACGTGCTAGTTAACAATATATTAACTTGCTAATTGAGTAGAAGAGCTCTAATTCATACCAATCAACAAAAATAATAATGACAAGACGTTCAGAAGATATATGAATATCCAAAAACAAATAATAGATTAAATACAAATCAATTAGATCTCACAATTCGTGGAGAATCAAACTTCTATGACCCTTTGGCTAGAAAAACTACTTAGCTACACATGTTCATCATAAAAACGAAAATTAAAAGTGAAAACATAACAAGCCTCTGTTCCTGACTGCCTGCTCTGCCTCCTTCTTTCCTTCTTGTCTCCAAGATGATCCAAGATCCTCCTAACCCTCTAGGGTTAGTTCTATTTATATTGTTAAAGGAATAGCAGGTGATCTTTTGCTAGCAAGATACGAAAATATCTTTCCTTTTTCAAGTAAATCTTGACAAGAAAATAATCGTCCGCCTGGCATGCCCTACAACACGGCCGTGGGTCAAGCTGTGCCTTCCTCTGTGGGTAATCTACAAGTCTTCATCCGTGATTAGTGTATACCACGGTGATAGGAATCAGACTTTTCCAGGACCTATCACCAGGGCCCAAGCTAAGGGTCTCTAGAATCTAGTTATGAGGGTTTTGCTAGAGAAACCTAACCTTGAGAAGTCTAACTCACTTTCTACATCTTTGCACTATAATTTTGATGCATTTCAGCAGGTTCATTTGTCAGTCTTACAAGATGCAAAAACACCCTTATTACTGAGTGAATCAAGGTTGTCAACTGAAACTGATTTAAAAGCTTCTTGAAGACCGGCATCTTGAAGGACCATTTCTTTATATATTCACTCTTTTATGAACTATTTTGGTTGTATTTTGGTTTTGGGACACTTTTATTTCTTTGTAACTTTCATTTAGGGTTAGCTACCTTAAAAGTGACAAACTTGTAATTTTGAGCACTTTTTAACCCTAAAAGTAGCAAGTATAAATACTTGCTTAAGAGAGGGTTTGAGGGAGATTATTTTTGCAGAATATACACCTCTTTTCACGTGTGAATTAGGGTTCATACCTTGGTTCCAACTCTTATCAATTTCAATTCCAAGACTTGAAATTGTGGCGAGTGCAACATCTTGAAATTGTGAGTTATATCAATTTCATTTTGTTGTGATTTCTTTTCTTCTCTAGTTTGTTGTATCTATGGTTGATTTGAGATAGTTCTTGGTCAGATTTACATGTTATTATTCATGAATTCTTGTGATTATTTGAAGGAAATTATCAAATTGATTCCATTCATCTTTAAGGTTTTCCTTGAAAACGTGATTTTCACCATTGGGAAAGGGATCTTACTTTACGGTTTTCTTTGTCAAATTGAGGCTTCATTTGCGTGGATTATATGAAATTAGAGTGTTTCTAGAAGGCATTTTCTTTGGGGTATTCTGATTATATTATTGGTTGATTGAATTTCATCATTTCAACATTAGGGTTCATTTGAAAAGTGTCATTTTTGGATCCGATTTTGCCTAGACTTCAGATAATTGATCTTAAGTCTTTTGGATGTTCTTTAAAGTGTGATTAGGCACATCATATTTTTGGTATCAGAGCTCTTGTTGAGAGAAGGGAATTGGTTTTATTCAATTTCGTGGGAGTGATCAACAATTAGGGTTGATCAAGTGGAAAAAAACGCAATTGTGTTGTTGTTCTTGTTCTTGTTCTTGTTCTTGTTGTTTGAGATTGCGAAATTGCTTTGGATTGGAATTTGATTTGCTGATTGTTGGAGTTGATTTGGGAAGGTTATTATATCACTTTGTGGACACTAATTCACGTGGAAGAGCAGAAGTACAAAGTGAAGTTACTTTAGCAAATTGTTTTGAAATTGTGAAACTTACCAATTGTTGCCGTGAAGTAGCTTGTGGCGTGTGGAGTTGTGAAGTTTGTTGTTTGAATTCCATTGTGTAATTCTGAATTTGTGAAGTTAAATTTGCAGATTACATTAAGTTTGGTTAGTAAGGAATTATTTGAATTCAAATCATATGCAATTAAGTTGTGGGAGTTAATGATTGCTATTTGAATTTGAATTCATTGTTACCAATTGAGGAAGGCTTGCAATAAGTGAAGTTATTTGAAATTCAAATTGAAAGTTGCTACCTATAGTGGGATTCGGAATTCATTTTAGGAAAGCTACTTATTAATCTCTTGTCTTCATTATTTGCCGTGGAAGTTGAAGATTACTTGATGCCATCCTCTGGTTGATGTTCCACAATTTCTCATCCTTGGCACGTCTTCCATTTCAACTTCCACCACGGCTTCGACCACAGCTTCAAGCACGGTTTCCACTAAGGCCAGATCACGAGCCGTGTCTCTTTCTGTTGGAAGTCCACATTTCCACCTTCTTGTGCAGTGTATAGCACGGTTGGAACCATGGCCGTGCTTCAAAACGTGCCTCCTTCTAGACAGATACACGGTCGTGTACTTCAACCGTGTATTTTCCCGTGGATTCTTCAAAACAGATACACGGTCGTGTACTTCAACCGTGTAGTTTCCTGTGGCTTCAAAAGTAAGTACACGGCCGTGCACTTCAACTACATGCCCATGTACTTTCTTCCGGCGGTGTAAATCCTTGTCTTTGATCCAAGTTGTAGATGACTTCTCTAATTTACTTGAATTAGCACCCTTGACTCCATTTAACCAGATTTATCACCATAATAGAATTAAGTACCATTTCCTTATGATTTCTATAAAATCTATAATAAATTAACACACTTCATACTATAAAGATTGAGTATAAAATGGCTCTATCACTCATCAGCATATGATTGCTTCCTATAATATGTTCCAAACTCTGCTCTAGGTTCTGAACCTCCTTCTTGAACAGGTATTGAAGAAGTTCCAAAAGGAACAATTCTTTTCATATGCCTTTGATGGACAAAATGTGCACCATCATTCGCATACCACAATCATTCCTTAACAAAGATCGACATATGATGAAAAACTTCTTTACCTATCCTCTTTAACTTAATAGGTTCAGAAGAGTTGGTAGGTAAAACTATCCCTTTAAACACAAACAACTGCATGAGTACATTCCCAAATACCAAACTTTCTTTATTTCTCCATATTTGATCAATGACTCTAGAAGCCATGTCCACATTCTTTCTATTAATCATCGCATAGATAATTTGAGCATCTTCTATGGACATTGAAGTAGAGCTGCCCTTCCTTGGACATATACATTCAACAATAATCTTGTGTATGATTCGAGGAAACAACTCGAAATCAATAACCATTGCTTCTTTTCCATAATCCATTTGTAAGCCTCCATTTATAGCAGCAAACAGATCATTCCTAAGCATGTTTGTAATTTCTACATCATCATTTACATCATGTAAGTGTAGACATCTAATTACAACTACCATAGAAATTGTAATGTCTTGATCACATACCCTGGAAACTAAAACATTCCCTTCCGAAAGACTTAAACTTCCATAAAATTCTTTCACACACTCACCATAAACTAGAACTTGAGTAGAGCAAAGTTCCATGCATCCTATGGGTTCTAAAGTTCATTCCAGTAAAATCCATTACTTGTAAAGAAATTAAAATCCACAAAACTACAAGAACACACCTCGTTTTTCTTCCTTCGAAGAGATTTTGAAATTGAGGGTTTAAGACTAGGTACATTCCTTTGTTTTGTTTGCTTCTTGGCTATGGTTTCTTGAGTTACCTTTTCTTTCCCTTTTGAAGACGATGTAACCCGTTTTCTTTTGGAAAATTTCTTGGAACCTATGATAGATTCAGAGTCAGGGGAACTCGGATTCTCCTCTATTGAAGGTTCTTGATATTTTTCCGAAGAATTTGAAGATTCATCATGAATCACTAAAGGCTTGTTGGATGATTTTGTTTTGAAGGATTTTTGTTTGAGACGTTCTGAAGATTTGGGCGCCATTAGAGTTGCAATGAGAGAGAAGGGAAAATAGAGAGAGAGAGGGAGAGAGCAGATTGCGAAGGAAAAAAAATTAAAGAAAGAAGGAAATGAATAAAGAGAAAAAAAAATATTTATATATATTGTATGAATAAAGACTTTCAAATATTGAAGGTTTCGTGGGGGGGGGGGGGGGGGGGGGGGGGGGTGGAGAGAGAGAGAGAGAGAATTCAAAAAGGGTTACAAATTCCTAATTCATTTCTAATAAATTCAAATTTTACCTTTTTCAAGAGGTTTAGTAAAAATATCTGCAAATTGATTATCGGTTAGCACAAATTCAACATTTATATCTCCATTATGCACATGATCTCTAATAAAATGATGTCTAATTTCTATGTGCTTTGACCTAGAATGATGCATTGGATTTTTTGTCAAATTTATTGCACTTGTGTTGTCATATTTAATTGGCACAGTTTTAAAATTTATTCCATAATCATTCAATTGTTGTTTTATCTATAAAACTTGTGCACAACAATTACCAATAGAAACATATTCAGCTTCAACTGTGGATAGAGCAACAGAATTTTGTTTTTTAGAATACCAAGAAATTAATTTATCACCTAGGAATTGACAAGTACCAGATGTGCTTTTTCTATCAATTTTACAACTAGCATAATCTGCATTAGAATATCCTATTGACTCAAAATTTTGATTTTTAGAATGCTAGATGCCCAAATTTGAAGTATTAATTAGGTATTCGAAAATTCGCTTTACAGCTGATAAATGAATTTCTATTGGTGCAGCTTGAAATCTAGCACACAAACACATACTAAACAAAATATCAAGTCCTGATGTAGTCAAGTACAATAAAGAACCTATAAGACTCCTATAAAGTTTCTGACTTACCTTCTGTCCATTTGAGTTAGAGTCTAACCTTGTTGAAGTACTCATAGGTGTTGTAACCTTTTTGCAACTATCATATCCAAATTTCTTCAATATTTGTTTTGTATATTTTTCTTGATGAACAAAGATTCCTTCTTTTGTTTGTTTTATTTGAAGCCCCAAAAAGAATGTCAATTCTCCCATCATTGACATTTCAAATTCTGCCTGCATGGTCTCAACAAATTCTTGACACAACAATTCTTTAGTAGATCTAAAGATAATATCATCTACATATATTTGTACAACCAAGATATCATTATCAAAAGTTTTCAAGAATAAAGTAGTGTCAACTTTTCCTCTATGAAAACCTTTAGAGATAAAAAACATACTCAATCTTTCATACCAAGCTCTTGGAGCTTGTTTCAAACCATATAGTGCTTTATTTAATTTAGAAACATAGTTTGATTTGAAAGGATCTTCAAAACCAGGTGGTTGTTCCACATAAACTTCTTTTATAAAACCATTTAAAAATGCACTTTTTACATCCATTTGAAAAACTTTAAAATCCTTATAAGATGCATATGCAAGCATTAACCGTATTGCTTCTAGTCTAGCAACAGGTGCGTATGTTTCATCAAAATCTATTCCTTCTTCTTGTGAATAACCTTTAGCTACTAATCTTGCTTTATTTCTTATAATTTTGCCGTCTTCATCTAATTTATTTTTAAACACCCATTTAGTTCCAATTATAGACTTTCCTCTAGGTTTAGGAACTAAATTCCATACATTGTTTCTTTGAAATTGATTTAATTCTTCTTGCATAGAGATAGTCCAATTATCATCATTTACAGCTTCTTCCATATTACTAGGTTCAATTTCGGATAACAACACAAAATGATTTTCAAGATTTTGTAAATTAGCTCTTGTTTTAACCCCAGATTGAACATTACCTATTATTTAATCAGAAGGATGTGCAGACTTATACCTCCAAGCTTTAGAAGCCTCTTGTTCAGATCTTACACCTTTTGAAGTACCTTCTGTATTTGCCTCTGAAATAGGTTCTGGACGACCAGATCCTCGAGTGTTAACAACAACTGCTTCTGACTTAGGTTCTGAAATAACTTCTGCTTTAGAATTGGAGTCCTTTTCTTCATCAGAATCAACATCCTTTAAATCCTCAATGAATTTAACATTTATTGATTCTTCAATAGTTTTTGATGATTTATTGAAAACACGATAAGCACGAATATTTAGAGAATATCCTAAGAAAATAGCTTCTTCAGATCTTTCATCAAACTTACTAAGGTTGAGAGGATTCTTTTTCACAAAGCATTTAGATCTAAAGATATGAAAATATGAAATGTTAGGTTTCTTACCTCGAAATATCTCATAAGCAGTCTTTGATGTCATAGGTCGAATGAAAACTCTATTGATGATATAGCAAGCTACAGAAATTGCTTCTGCCCAAAAATTCTTAGCAATTCCACTTTCATTTAACATACACCTAGTCATCTCTTATGATACGAAGCACGCCAACCCGTGACGAAACCCAATACCAATACGTTCGGAATTCGTTGCCTAAGACGCCCAAACACCTAAAGTGGAAACCGCGACCCGTTGTCTATAAGTGAGACAAGAACCTTGGTATAAAATGAAGACGCCACAATCGGGATGAAAGACCGATTGATAAGTCGGGATGAACGCCACGGAAATTAATCCGATAAGTTCGATTTAGTTCTTGAAGAACTAAGAGAGGTGCCTCTCAAAAGTGTTTAATGTTCAAAGATGTAAATTCTTTGTTGTTCTAAACCCTATGAGCTTTTATACTAGGGTTACAATTCGTGAAAAACAAGTCCAAAACGATGTAGCTTAGATAAGTTGCGTAAAAACCATGAACAGAAAAAGCTGGCTGGCAGGGGATATACGGTCGTATACACAACCGTGTACTTTTCTTTGCACATTCCGGTCACATACACGGCCGTGTACTTCTGGTCGTGTATCTTTCTGTGGATTTGCTTGTCTCCATACACGGCCGTGCCTTTTAGCCATGTATCTAGCCGTGTATGATTCTGTGCAATCTTGGAATTCCTACACGGCCGTGCCTTGAACATACACGCCCTCTTCAACCCGTGTCCGATGTGACTTGTATAAAAGCAAGGGTCTTCCCATGGTTGTTCCAATCCGTTCCAACTTCATGATTGCTCCAATCCTTTCCGGCTTCATGGACAACCTTTATCAACCTGTTAAGTGCTTCCTTGAATCGTTTCGCTTGATTTCTTGTGATCGGTCCAGGCGGCACTTCAAGAGGATCCACATTCCTTCTTCCGGCTTGGCTCTCATCATGGATCTCATCATTCCCCTCCTCTTGAAAAGGATTTGTCCTCAAATCATTGCCTGCATCAAATGGACTCAGATCAGTAACATAAAATGTGATACTTACTGGATACTCACCTGGTAAATTTTTCTTGTAGGCATTATCATTTATTTTCTCAAGCATCGGAAATGGACTATCTCCCCTAAGGTTCAACTTGGATTTCCTCTGCAATGGAAACCTCTCCTTGCGAAAATGCACCCAAACCCAATCTCCAGGCTAAAATTTCATAGGTCTCCTGCCCTCGTTCACCCTTGAAGCGACCCTGGCATTTTGTTTTTCAATCCTACTCTTTACCTGTGCATGTAGCTTTCTCACGAAATCTGCCTTAGAATCAGCATCAAAACTCACAGACTTGTTAAGTGGCAATGGCAATAAATAAATAGGAACCAATGGGTTAAAACCATACACAATCTCAAATGGTGAACATTGAGTAGTGCTATGTAAAGCCTTATTATATGCAAACTCCACAAATGGTAGACAATCCTTCCAAGTCCTAATGTTCTTCTCTATAATTGCCCCTAACAATGGAATTAAAGTCCTATTAACCACATCAATTTGCCCATCAATTTGTAGGTGACAAATAGTTGAAAACATTCATTTAGTTCCCAACTTTTTCCACAATACTCTCCAAAAATGACTCAAAAATTTCTCATCTCGATCACTAACAATGCTTCTAGGTATACCATGCGAACGCACTACCTTTCTAAAGAACAAATCAACAATGTGTATAGCATCATCAGTTTTATGACAAGGAATGAAATGAACCGTTTTAAAAATCCTATCCACAACCACAAAATTCGAATCTCGACCATGCCTAGACCTAGATAATCCAAACACAAAATCTATGGAAATGTTTATCCATAGCTCACGAGGAATGACACTATACTCATATAACCAATCTAAGAAGTCATCTAAACAAGGAATGGGATGACGATACTTTACCGTAAGGTTGTTGATGGCGCGGTAGTCAACACACATTCTCCATGTCCCATCCTTCTTAGGCACCAAAATCACAGGCACTGCACCTGGACTCATGCCTTCTCTCACGTATCCCTTCTCCATTAACTCATCTACCTGCCTTTGGAGTTCCTTCGGAAAGACATTTTCAAAATCCTGCACAAGAGACACAACCACACTAGGCAAAGCATTAGATAATTCATTAGTAGTTAAACATGTTTCCTTAAAAACCAGCAACAACATAGGTTGCCTCATCACTAACGCTCTCCTTACTACACTCGCTCTTGCCACATAACTCTCCTTTTGCAAGGCTGCCCTCTCTTTTTCACTCACCACCAAAGTTGATCTCCCTTCAACTTGGCCTCTCACACTCTTTCCAGCCTTCCTCTCTTTTTCTTTTTGATCTTGACTTTGATATTCCTTTTCTTTCTCATTATCTTTTGCTCTCTCACTCTCCCTCTGTTTTTCACTCACCTTGTGTTTTGCAAAAGACTGTTGTAGCTGCAATAGGTCCTCATACACTTGCTTAGGTGTTAAAAGTTTAAGATTAAAGCTTTTCCCTTGGTGAACAAGCGTATACTTGTTAGAAAAGCCATCATGAACAGCCTTCCTATAAAATTGCCACGGCCTCCCCAACAACACATGACATGCTTGCATTGGCACTACATCACATAACACCTCATCCTCATACCTTCCAATGCGAAAACCAATCAAGGCTTGCTTACTCACCTTAGTCTCACCACTATCATTCAACCACTACAATTTATATGGATTAGGGTGTCTAACAGTTTTGAGCCCCAGCCTCTCAACAATAAAATTACTCACTACATTGGTGCAACTCCCTCCATCAATGATCAAACTACAAATGTGATCTCCTAGATAGCATCTAGTATGAAATATATTCTCTCTTTGCACCTCCTCTTCTTCCTTCACCTGCACATTCAATGCTCGCTTTACTACTGCCACTAGCCTTCCCATTACAGGCTCCTCATCATCACTAGCATCCTCTAATGGAGGCATATCATCTTCTTCACTATCCCCCTCAGTCTCATACTCACCATCATCACGCAAAATCATCACACGCCTATTTGGACATTGACTAGCAATATGGCCTCCACCTTGGCATTTAAAGCATCTAATGTTACGATTTCTAGAAGTAGAAGAATCGAGGTTACCTTGATTACCAGGAGTAGAACCCGCTTGCCTAAGCTCCCCTTTTGGTTTGGTAGGTAAAGGCTTTTCTTCTTTCTTCCAATGGTTGGTCATCCAAGTGGATGAACCATTACCCTGTGGAAACCGTGCATTACTACTACCTTTCCTCTTGTGCTGGTTCTCAACCTTTATAGCCATGTGAACCATATCCTCCAATTTTACATAATGCTGCAATTCAACCACATTTTGGATTTCTCTATTCAACCCAGCAAGAAACCTAGCCATTGTAGCCTCTCTATCCTCCTCTACATTCACCCTAATCATAGTGACTTCCATCTCCTTGAAATACTCATCTACACTTCGGCTTCCTTGCCTTAGAGTTTGCAACTTGTTGTGCAATTCACGATAGTAATACGCAAGCACAAACCGCTTCTTCATCACTCTTTTCATCTCTTCCCAAGACTCAATAGGTGGCTCGCCACTCCTTCTCCTATTCAACATTAGTTGATCCCAGCACACTATAGCATAATCCGAAAATTCAATGGCAGCAAGATTACCTTCATTCTCCCACTATAGTTGTGACAATCAAATACCATCTCTACCTTCTTCTCCTACTCTAAGTATACCTCGGGATCATTCTTCCCTTGGAAAGGAGGAATCTTCATCTTTATGCTACTCAATTGGTCATCCTCTCTATTCCTATCTCCTCTATCTTCCCAATCTCTAGTTCCTTTATTCCGACCACTATATCCTCTATAACTCCCGATAGAAGGCTCATCAAAGTCATCATCCGACATTTCATCTCCACCCCTCGGTACTCTCCTAGAACGACTCTCCCTCTTACGCCCTTGGAATACATTTGTGGATTGCTCTAATCTTTGCTTTACCGTCTCATGAATTTGTTCCATTCCCTCTTGGAACATCCTCTTCATTTCTCCCCTCAACGCCTCAATTACGAAACTAGCATCAAACCTTCCCCTCTCACCTTCAGGAGAATGTTGTCTCGACATAGTCCCTACAGAAAAGATTAGTACTAACACAAATATATATAAAATTAAACCTCACGATACACTCCCTTACATGTTTCACTCAAATGATGATATCACACAGTCACTCGTGTATTCTCACAAATAATGATGATATCAACTCGCCAATTTCCTCTTCTCAATTCTCTTGGAACTAACCCGAACTACACCAATTTCCTTCCGTAGAATTCAAAACAACTCTAGGGTTCGTAAATTTTCCTCTATTTTTCTATCCGAATTTTTTTTTTGTCTTGGTTGTTTCTCTTGATCACGTTTTTCTTTTCTTTTCTTTTCTCTTCTTTTTTTTTGTCGTGATTTTTACTCTTTTTTTTTTTTTAACAATCGCCTAGTCGATATTGCACTATCAAAAGACAATCAATACTACGAAATTGAATACGATAATTGATATGAACGATTGGAGTAAGGGTTTTTGATATTACCTTCCTCAACCAAACTTGATGTTTTGATAAACCTAAGCTCTAATACCAAACTGATATGAACCACGCCAACCCATGATAAAACCCAATACTAATACGTTCGGAATTCGTTACCTAAGATGCCCAAACACCTAAAGTGGAAACCGCGACCCGTTGTCTATAAGCGAGACAAGAACCTTTGTATAAAATGAAGACGCCACAATCGGGATGAAAGACCGATTGATAAGTTGGGATGAATGCCACGGAAATTAATCCGATAAGTTCGATTTAGTTCTTGAAGAACCAAGAGAGGTGCCTCTCAAAAGTCTTTAATGTTCAAAGATGTAAATTCTTTGATGTTCTAAACCCTAGGAGCTTTTATACTAGGGTTACAATTCATGAAAAACAAGTCCAAAACGATGTAGCTTAGATAAGTTGCGTAAAAACACGAAACAGAAAAAGCTGGCCGGCAGGGGATACACGGCCGTGTACACGACCGTGTACTTTGGCCGTGTACGTTTCTGTGCACATTCCGGTCACATACACGACCGTGTACTTCTAGTCGTGTATCTTTATGTGGATTTGCTTGTCTCCATACATGGCCGTGCCTTTTAGCCGTGTATCTAGCCGTGTATGATTCTGTGCAATCTTGGAATTCCTACACGGCCGTGCCTTGAACATACACGCCCTCTTCAACCCGTGTCCGATGTGACTTGTATAAAAGCAAGGGTCTTCCATGGTTGTTCCAATCCGTTCCAACTTCATGATTGCTCCAATCCTTTCCGGCTTCATGGACAACCTTTATCAACCCGTTAAGTGCTTTCTCGAATCGTTTCGCTTGATTTCTTGTGATCGGTCCAGGCGACACTTCAAGAGGATCCACATTTCTTCTTCCGGCTTGGCTCTCATCATGGATCTCATCATCTTGTAAAGTTCTATTCTTGTTTTCCAACACTCCATTTTGTTGAGGAGTGTATGGAGTTGAGAAATTATCAGATATACCATGTTCTTCACAAAAATTTAAAAAACTTGCATTTTGAAATTTTATTCCATGATCAGTTCGAAGACTAATGATGGAAACTCCCTTTTCATTTTGTATTTTTTTTGCAAATTTTTGAAAAGAATCAAAGGTATCTCTTTTGTGTCACAAGAATATAACCCAAGTGTATCTTAAAAAATTATCAACAATAACAAGTCTATATTTGCTTCCACCCATGCTTAAGACTCTAGTAGGTCCAAAAAGATCAAGATGCAATAATTCAAGTGGTCTCTTAGTTGAAATTACATTTTTACTTTTATGAAAGACAGAAACCATTTTATTCTTTAAGCAAGTATCACATTTCACATCTTGTTTAATATTTATCTTAAGTAATCCTTTAATAATATCCTTTTTAGATAATTTTTCTAAATGATTAAAATTAACATGTCCTAGTCGTTTGTGCTAAGCAAAAACATGATCATTCAAAGAAATTAAACAATAGACATTATCGATTTCAACTGGTTTTATGAGATAGATATTTCTTTTCCTAATTCCTTCAAATAATCTTTCATCATTTTCATTAAAAGCATAGCACTTGTCTTGATAAAAAATCATTCTATATCCTTTATCACATAACTGACTAATAATACTAAGTAGATTATGTTTTAAACCTTGCACAAGATATACATTTTCAATGAGAAAAGTAGGCATACCAATTGTTCCAGTAGCAATTATTTTACCTCTACTATCATCTCCAAACTTTACATACCCTTTTTCTTCCCAAGTTATGCCATTGAACAATGAAGCATCTCCAATCATATGTCTAGAACATTCACTATCCAAATACCATGTTCCTCTTATTTTAGCTTCATGTTCCTGTACAAATAAAAAGAATTAAGTCCTTTTAGGAACCCAAGCAAGTTTGGGCCCTTTAAAAGATAAGCTCATTTGATTTCTTCGATTTACTTGTTGACTACTGAGCTTATTTCTCTTATAATAGCAAAATTTCTCAATATGACCAAATTTATTACAAAAGAAACATACATAAGAATTAACATTCCTATACCTGTCATTTACCTATTTCTTGAAATTCTGGTTTGTATAGCTTCTGTTATACCTTCTGGTATTGCTTCTGTAGTATCCATTGTGTGGATACTTCTTGTCAAAATAACTTCTATAAAAGTCTCTGGTATTTCCTCTTTTAACATTATGTGTATTCGAAATGTACTTTTTGCTATTGGATTCATCACTTTAGACTTGTTTAGCCTTAATAAAGACTATATTTTGATTCGATTTTGAACTCGAACCATGCTCATATCCTAATCCATGTTTTTCATTTGAGACTCTTTGTGAAGAAATTAACATGGTCAATTTCTTGTCACTTTCATCAAATTTCTTAAAGGTAGTTTTCAACGACTTAGATAGATCATCAATTTTTACCTTCATGTCACTTGTTTCTACTTCAAGTAGATGATTTTCTATTCTTAATTTTTCAATACTCACATGCATGGATTCATTTTCTTGTTTTAGGATATCATTTTCATCCGCAAGTAAAGTATCTGTTTGCTTTACTGCTTCCTTTTCATTCTTAAGAGCTTTTATTTCGTTTTCATACTTAGCTAATTTTGTATCAACCCTTCTTAGTGCCTTTAATAGCTTACTCATTTCTACTAGCATGTTAGTATCGGTTACATCTTCATTAGATTCAGAGTGTACCTCAGAACTAGCCATTAGACAAAGATTTGCCTCATCCTCTTCTTCTTCTGAATCTTCTGAATTTGTTTCTGTGTCCTCTAAATCACTCCACGTTGCTAGCATTGCACGACTTTTCTTTTTATAATTTTCCATTTTCTTGATCAGTGTTGATGTGCCTAAAACCAAGTTTAAGCACACAAAACCAAGATTGAAAGACACTTAGACAATGTCATTCACATTAGCTTCAATCTCATGAACATTAGCGTTAAATCTCAATGCTTTTGAACCAATTAGACAACAATGATGTGTTCAATCTTAAATCCAAATATGATATAGCTTTGATACCAAAAAGATGATGTGCCTAAACACACTTAAAAGCACATCCAAAAGACTTAAGAAAAACTATATCAAGTCAAGTCAAAATCGGATCCAAAAATGGCACTTTTCAATTGAACCCTAATGATGAAATGATGAAATTTAAACAACCAATGATATAATTAGAATACCACAATGAAAATTCCTTCTAACAACACTCTAATTTCATGTAATCCACGCAAATGAATCCTCAATTTGACAAAAGAAAATCGTAACAAAACAATCCCTTTTCCAATAATGAAGAACACGTTATCAAGGAAATCCTCAAAGATGAATCGGATCAATTTGATAATTTCTTCAAATAAGCATAAGAATTCGTGAATAACAACAAGTAATTCTGACCAAGAACTATCTCAATTCAACCCTAGATATGACACACTAGAGAAGAAAAGAAATCACAACAAAATGAAATTGATATAACTCACAATTTCAAGATGTTGCACTCGCCACAATTTCAACTCTTGGTATTGAAATTGATAAGAGTTTGGAACCAAGGTATGAACCCTAATTCTCAAGTGAAAGGAGGTGTTTAATCTACAAAATGATAAGCCTCCAAACCCTCTCTTAAGCAAGTATTTATACTTGCTACTCTTAGGGTTAAAAAGTGCTCAAAATTACAAGTTTGCCACTTTTAAGGTGGCTTACCCTAAATGAAAGTTACAAAGAAATAAAAGTGTCCCAAAACCAAAATAGTTCAATAAACATTTACAAGATACAAAATAACATAAATCTTCATGATCCAATGCCTCATAATAGAGAACAATCGCAGCGGGCCTTTGATTGTTATCCAGAAAAATGTTCTGTGTCCAATTGAAGTTGTAGGACATTTTGGCATCCCATGGAGATATATAATTGTACTTGTAAGATTATTCTCAAAGTTTATTAGAAATAAAGACATAAGATAAAATATGAGCAATTTGGTTAATCATCCAAATTGGGTTCTGAAGAGGTTGACAGTGCCAGAATTGTTTCCATCATCTCCTCGGGCTTCTGAAAGATTTACCCTCAAATCTAGAGGATCAGTTGTGGAATTGAACCCTAGGATCTTTGTTGTCCTGCTCCCCCGACTAACCATGGTAGTGGATGGATGCCTGACCTGTTTCTAAAAACCCTGGACCTCAGATGGAATCATTGGTAATAGGATTATGCGTGTCTCACCCATGTTGAAAATGTAGGTATTTTCAAACCCATCATGTATCACCCGTCGATCATACAACCAGGGCTGACCCAACAGCAAATGGAATGCATGCATAGGAACTATATCACAAAGGATCTCATCATGATAGTTCTGCCCGACACTCACAGGAACCTTTGCCCTAAGGGTAACATGCATACTACCTCTATTATCCAGCGAATGCAAATGATAAGGACTAGGATGGGGTTTAGTAGACAGTTGTAATTTGTCTACTAGTGCAGCAGATATAACATTCGTGCAACTACCACTATCGATGATGAGTACACAAAGGTTACCTCTGATTCTGCAAGAGGTATGAAATATGTTCTCCCTCTGAATATCACTAATATCAAGAGATGTGGACAAAATCCTGCGTAACACATTGAGGGGTAGATATTTCCCTCCAGTATGCTCCTCAGGCGCATTTGCATTCTGATCATCATAATATTCCTGCAATGCTGTTGGTAGATCTATAGGCTCAATCTGTTCATGGTCATCCTCAATATCCTCTCCAATGTCTTCCATAACAGTCATCACCCTCTTATTTGGACACTATGCAGCCATATGCCCAAATCCCATGCATTTAAAATATTTTATCTGGCGCGCTTTCCCACTAGTAGATCCGGGAACAGTCTGCCTCATTTCTGGTGCCATGACCTCTTTACCCTTCCCAGTGGGTAAGTTTTCTCTTATAATGGTTGGGGTAGTAGTGTCCACTGCCTTGACTCCCTCACCTACCGCCTTTGCTCCCCCTGATCGACCGTCGGCTGAGATAGGTCTATTAGCAGTGTTGAGCCTACTGCTAGGAGCCCTAAAGAAGTTGGACCTCCTCTGTCTCTCTACTTTTAAGGCCAACTGAATAGCCTCATCAAGTGTGGTATAGCGCTGCAGCTTAACAATACACGCTATCTCATATTTTAGACCTGAGACAAATCGTGCTATAGTTTGTTCCGGAGGCTCAACAGACCCACACCTAATCATAAGGGTCTCAAATTCCTGCACATAATCATCCACTGTTTTACCCCCCTGCCTCAAGGTTTGCAGTCGCATAAACAGCTCCTGTTTGTAGTGCTCAGGAATGAACCTTTTCCTTAACAACCTCTTCATATCCCTCTAGGTTTGAACCTCAGCCTCTCCATCCCGACGCCTATTGATGATTAGATTCTTCCACCAAAGTGCAGCATACCCTACAAATTCAACAGCAGCCAATCTGACCCTAGTACTATCGTCGATCTCATAACATTCGAAGAGACCTTTGACCTTATCCTCCCAGTCTAGGTACTCATCTGCCGATCCCTTACCATCATAGGATGGCATCTGTAGTTTCACATACTCCAAACCCCGAGGTGGCCTGAAATCCCTATTCTGATTTAGGTTGACCCCAAAATTATCATCCCTTTCTTCCCTGTTTGGAATATGCTCCTCACCCATCCTTCTATTTAAGTCTCCATCTCCCACTACTCTATTTCGATGAGGTTTTTGTGGAGCTACTCGAGGTGGTGCTGGTTGGTTTACCACTGGTGGTTGTGGTAAAGTCATCCTGTCAACTCTAGTTGCTAGTGTAGCAACCATAGTAGTAAGCTCCTAAAGTTGTTCCTCCAAAGTTCTCCTGCCTGTCACATTACGACCATGTCCTCCACCAACCTGGCTATTGGCTTCTTCACCCAATCCCCCATTCACACTGTCATTAGACATATTTATAGATTCTTGTATGTTGTTCCTCAAAACGATATGATTCAAGGGTACACACTTCCACTACTATACTTCCTTAAACTCCACACAATAGCAACTACAAAGACAAAAAAACAAACCCACTTAATGTTACAATTTTATAATTGCAACTCACGTGTAATACACTTCTCCACAACAAGCCACAAGTATACGATGCAGCAAATTTAATTTCCACAAGTTCACTCCATGTCAACACACTAGCAATAACAACGATTAAGATGTATCACTTCCACGGAAACAACGAGGTGAATATTGATTACAAGTAGTCTTCAACTTCCACGACAAATAATGAAGACAAAAGATTAATAAGTAGCTTTCCCAAAATGAATTCCAAATCCCACTATAGGCAGCAACTTTCAATTTGAAATTCAAATAACTTCACTTATTGCAAGCCATCCTCAATTGGTAACAATGAATTCAAATTCAAAAAGCAATCATTAACTCCCACAACTTAATTGCATATGATTTGAATTCAAATAATTCCTTACTAATCAAACTTAATGTAATCTGCAAATTGTACTTCAAAAATTCAGAATTACACAATGGAATTCAAAGACAACAAACAACACAACTCCTCACGCCACAAGCTACTTCACGGCAAGAATTGGTAAGTTTTACAATTTCAAAAAAATGCTAAAGTAAACTTCACTTTGTACTTCTACTCTTCCACGTGAATTAATGTCCACAAAGTGATATAATAACCTTCCCAAACCAACTCCAACAATCAGCAAATCAAATCCTAATCCAAAGTAATTTCGCAATCTCAAACAACAACAACAACAGAATTGCGGTTTTCACTTGATCAACCCTAATTGATGATCACTTCCACGAAATTGAATGAAACCAATTCCCTTCTCTCAACATGTTCTCTGATACCAAAAAGATGATGTGCCTAAAACCAAGTTTAAGCACATAAAACCAAGATTGAAAGACACTTAGACAATGTCATTCAAATTAGCTTCAATCTCATGAACATTAGCGTTAAATCTCAATGCTTTTGAACCAATTAGACAACAATGATGTGTTCAATCTTAAATCCAAATATGATATAGCTCTGATACCAAAAAGATGATGTGCTGAAACACACTTAAAAGCACATCCAAAAGACTTAAGAAAAACTATCTCAAGTCAAGGCAAAATCGGATCCAAAAATGGCACTTTTCAATTGAACCCTAATGATGAAATGATGAAATTCAAACAACCAATGATATAATTAGAATACCACAATGAAAATGCCTTCTAACAACACTCTAATTTCATGTAATCCACGCAAATGAATCCTCAATTTGACAAAAGAAAACCGTAACAAAACAATCCATTTTCCAATAATGAAGAACACGTTGTCAAGGAAATCCTCAAAGATGAATCGGATCAATTTGATAATTCCTTCAAATAAGCATAAGAATTCGTGAATAACAACAAGTAATTCTGACCAAAAACTATCTCAATTCAGCTCCAGAATTGGAGGATCTTCAATAGAGGGCTTCAATCTGGTAACATCTTCTGCATCAATGTTCTCCCTCTCTGTTTTTATCCCAAGTTCATCCTTGCCATCAAGATGAGTCAACATTTCTTATATTGCATAATCTTCTGTCTCTTCAATATTGCATACTCTCAAACTCAACTCTAATGGATCCTTGCATAAGATATCTTCCACAACGGTATCAGTTACATCAATTTCATAACAAGTATCATCAGAATCTACCGATTTCTTCATCACAGCTGGGATTTGTATCACTAACTCGTCTCCCCCAATGCGCAGCACTAATCAGCCCTCAGCTACATCAATGATTGCTCGGGCTGTGGCTAAAAAGGGGCGTCCCAAGATCAGAGGAACTTCAGTGTCGACATCCATGTCCAGGATTACAAAATCAACCGGGAATATGAAAGTTTCTACTTTTACTAACACATCTTCAATAACCCCTCTCGGAAACTTCACTGATCGGTCTACCAATTGAAGGCTCATTCGTGTAGGCTTTGGCTCTCCTAATCTCAGCTTTTGAAAGAGGGAATATGGCATCAGGTTTATACTAGCCCCCAGATCTGCTAATGCTTTTTCTACGGGTAAATTACCAATGAAACATGGTATGGTGAAACTCCCTGGATCTTTCAATTTCTTTGGAAGTTTGTTTAGTAAAATCGCAGAACAACTCGCACCAATTGTTGCAGTGGAGATCTCTTCCATCTTCTTCTTATTAGATAATAAATCTTTCAAGAACTTGGCATACCGGGGCATCTGAGAAAGGGCTTCCACAAGTGGTAAGTTGATATGTAATTGTTTGAACAAATCCAAAAACTTACCAAAATGTTCCTGATCCTTGTCATTCCACAGCTTAGCAAGATATGGCAATGGAGGTTTATAGGGCTGGACGATAGGTGTCTTCTTAGCTTCTAAGTCTTTTGTTCTTTCCTCTATAATTTTGCCTTTTTCTGCTTTATTAGTGGTCTTGCCCTTATCAACAATCTCCTTCCCCGTCGTACTAACAGGAGTTTCCCCACACTTGTCTGATTTCACTTCCTTTCCACTCCTAAAAGTTACTGCCTTCACGTGTTCTCTTGGGTTGGTCTCTGTATTTCCAAGGAGGGACCCTTGTGGTCGCTCAGCAAGCCCTTTGGAGATCTGCCCTACTTGGTTTTCTAAGTTGTAGATTGAGGCTTCATGATTTCTTAGAGCTGCCTCTGTGGACTGCTAGCGTTGCTTAGACGCTTGAATGAATTTCACAATCATATCCTCAAGATTAGATTTCTTTTCTTGGAAAGGAGGTGGAGCTGGTCTTTGGAATCTTGGAGCAAGTGCATTTCCCCTTTGAAATTGCTGATTACTGCAGGAGAAATTGGGATGATTGCGCCACCCTGGATTATATGTGTTGCTATAGGGATTGTTCTGTGACCTTGTGGAGTTCCCCACATAATCAACACACTCTAGCACTTCAGATATCACATTGTTGGAATGAGGTTCAACTGAGCAGTATTGGGATGGTTAAGATACAACCATCCCTTCAACTTTTGAAGCAAGCACATCTACTTTTGCTGCAATTTCTGTCATCAAATCGACCTCATAAATACCCGCTGCCTTATGCTTTGTCTACCATGGCTCCATTGGTGATTATTTTTTGCCATATTCTCAAACAAACTCAATGACTCTTCCGGTGTCTTCACATTCAGAGTACCCCCAGCAACAGCATCTATTGTCTGTTGAGTTGTATAATCTAGCCCATTATAGAAAGTAGAAACTTGTAGCCAGTTAGGCATTTGGTGATGTGGACACCACCTAAGAAGATCCTTGAATCTGATCCATGCTTCATGTAGGGGCTCGTGGTCTAGTTGGGTGAATGATGTGATATCATTTCTCAACTTGGCAGTTTTCGATGGTGGGAAATAATAGTCCAAGAAAGTCACCGCCATCTGGGTCCAAGTGGTTATGCAATCCCGGTTTAGTGAACTGAAACGCTACCTTGCTTTCCCCCGGAGAGTGAAAGGGAAAAGTCGCAATTTCAATGCTTCCTCAGATACTCCATTTTGCTTGACAGTTGCGCTAATATCCAAGAACATCTGAATGTGCGCATAAGGGTCCTCGTCAGACAAACCGTCAAACTGGCATTGATTGTGAATCATGTACATTGTAGAGGCCTTGATCTCGAAGTTGTTGGCCTCTATTGCTGGTTGTACAATACACGAACCAGTGCTACTCAAAGTAGGTCGAGCATATTCAACCATCATCCTTCGTTCATCTGCCATGGGTTCAGCTTATGTGTTACCACGGGTGATAGAAGTTTCCTTTTCAACTACTGATGTTGCTTCTTCACTTTCCAAAGGTTCGTTGAAATTTAAATTCCTTACTATCTCTTCAGCACCTCTCATTCGCCTTCTAAAAGTTCGGTCAATCTCAAGATCAATATCAAGAAGCTTAGATGAAGAGCTCCTTGTCATAAACTGCGAAAAACAAACGATGAACTTAGTTTCCTCAACAAAATTGAATGGAGGCACGAATGAAACTAAGAGAAATAATTAAAAGAATTTATAGTTAAAGCAGTAAGCGTCAAGTTTTCCTAATATTACAAGTCCCCAGCAACGATGCCAAAAACTTGATGGACGATCTGATCGTTCTAGTAAGTTAAATCCTACACTCAATCCTGGCCTACGATCAATTCTCAGGCAAGTATACCTATCAATTAGCAGTATAGCATTGGAGTACAGGTATCGATCCCACGAAGACTTATAAGTACTAGTACTAACGATTATCTTACTATTTAACTTCTCACTATTGATGATCTCAATTATCCTAATTACTGATTAAATCTGAAAGGAACAAATAAAATGATCAGAGTAAAGTTATTCAAATACTCCTTTAGTTAATTCAATTATCTAAACATACCCTACCCAAGATCCACCCCTAATTCTCATGCAACTTTTATTCAATTACAAACTTTCCAATGATTAATACACAACATCTTTGATCTGCGGAGTTTTTTACACTAGATTAAGGTCTTTCTTAAGATCAATAATCCTTAATCCTAATTAAATCAATTAAGATCCCTCTTTAATTAACATAATTAAGATTGCAATAAAATCCTAGGACTCTCAATTCAACTAGACCACAATGACCTCATTCAATACAGAAAACCTCCTATAACCTATCTCTAGGATTACAAGTGATCTCTTTATTCATGCCAGATCTACTCTATTAAACGATTTCTCAATCTTAATAATAGAGATCTAATTCGACCCTAATACTGCGCACATATCAAGATGAACAAACCATGATTGCAACATGAATAAACTCAAAGATCAGGATTAATTATTGAACATCAACAAATCCGTTACATGATAATTAGGGGTTTCTCAAGGGATCAGGTATATAACAATTAGCTACTCATGAATCTAATAAGAAGAACAAAAGAGAAAATAATTGAATCCATAAATAAATCCAAACACAAAGATCTTGGCTTCAATTCTGAAAACTCGTCTAACTTCTCGTCTCTAGGGTTTCTCTCTTGCCGCCTCCTCCTCTTCTCTCCGTAGGGTTGTTCAATTTATACTTTCTAGGAAATGGTAGAGGATCTTCAGCTGGAAAGATACAAATGTATCTTTCCTTTTCCAAGTGAATCTCGAAAAGTGAATAACATTCGCTTGACACATCCACCAACACGGCCAAATTTCGAACCGTATCTCCCTTTGGTCGATAATCCGCAATTCCTCATTCTTGTTCAGTGTGTGGCATGGCTAGAAACACGGCTAGATTATGAACCGTTCCATGTTCTGGATTTTTTTCACTTCTCTGCAGCGTCTGCCACTGCTTCAAGCACACCCATATCACAAGCCGTGCTTCCTTTCCAAGTGACAACTTTCATCCTCAAGTGAGCACACGGTTCATGACACGGGCGTGGCTTTCCCTATGCTGTCCCTAAGTAGCTTTAACTTGATCTTTCAAGCTTCAATCATGCTCGTTTTGTTATCTTTCCACTTCTTTTTGGTACTATACCCTGAAACTAATATATTTATCTGTTAAGTATTGAATCCACATTGATTTTATTCAAAAGACTACACAAATTCATCATTAACGCCCATGATTTATAAGAGTTAATTTACTCTTATCAAAGCACATCATAAAGGATAGTTCTTTTGCAAAGAACAAAAGAGGGCTTTTTGTGTTTCACGAAAATGTGTTATAAATTCTATTCAGTGATAAGATGATGTTGTGCCGGCTTCCTTACACGTTTATGTAGTGTATACATGTATCATTATGAAAAACCTAACTTTCCTATTCTAATTTACTTCCTTATCCTCACGTGGATCGAGTAAGTAATTAAATATTCCAAATTACAAACCAAAAACAAATAAGAACAAAACCCACAAGTCTCTTTCTTTGTTTCGATTCAACATTCAACATTTGTGCTAGGACTTCAACTCCTTGTATTCTTCCATGGAAACATGAATTACATTAATAGGTGTTGGTTTTCCTTTCATGTAATTTGATTCCTGGGTTTGTAGGTCTATGACTAGTCCTTGTAGGGTATCATTCATCCTCTTTGCTCTAGCTTAGATCATTGGTCCTCCAACTCCTTGCAATGGATCTTGAGTCTTTAGTTCGGTCTTCTTAAGTGCTAGATGATCCTCATCAATCCCTCTTTCCTCGAAAAGATTCATCTTCGAATCACCTGCATCATAAGGAGTAAGATAAAAAACATTAAATGTAGCACTTACATTACCATAGTGACTTGGCAAATCTATCTTGTAGGCATTGTCGTTTATGTGCTCCACCACTTGGAAAGGTCCATCGCCCCTTGGATACAATTTGGATTTTGGTTGTTTAGCAAATCGTTCCTTCCTCAAGTGTACCCAAACCCAATCACCTGGATGGAATACGATTTTGATGCATCCTTTGTTGGCCTAGCGAGCATAGTGTTCGTTCTTCTTCTCGATATTAGCCCAGACCTGAGTATGTAAATCCCTAACAAATTCTGCCTTTTTCGTGCCATCAAGATCAATAAACTCATTGTAGGTAATGGCAATATATCCAAGGGGGTTAAGGGATTGAAACCATACACAAACTTAAATGGAGAGTAAGATGTAGTAAAATGTATTGTCCTATTATATGCAAACTCCACATGAGGCAAACAGGTTACCCATTGCTTCAAATTTTTATCAAGCATAGCACGCAATAATGTGGAAAGTGTCCTGTTAACCACCTTTGTTTGTCCATCCGTTTGAGGATGTGCCATAGTGGAAAACAGTAATTTTGTGCCTAACTTATTCCATAAAGTACACTAAAAGTGACTTAGAAATTTCACATCTCTATCACTCACGATAGAGTTAGGTAAACCATGTAATTGCACAATCTCTCTAAAGAATAGATTAGCTATGTGTCGTGCATCATTAGTTTTAGAACAGGCAATAAAATGAGCCATTTTACTAAACCTATCAACGACAACAAATATGTTATCTTTGCCATTTTGAGACATAGGTAAACCTAATATGAAACCTATGGAAATGTCAGTCCAAGGCTAACTAGGCACAAGCAATGGGAGATACTCTCCATGGGGCATGACTTTGGATTTAGCCTTTCTAAATGCAATGCATTTGTCACACACAGTTTGCACATCATGTCTCATCTTAGGCTAATAAAAATGTTCATGCAAAATATATAAAGTTTTCTTCACACCAAAATGTCCCATGAGATCGCCCCCATGCATCTCCCTCACCAACAACTCTCATATGGAACTCTTAAGCACACACAATCTATCCTTCTTAAATAAATATCCCTCATGCTTATAGAAGTCTGCATACCCACTTTCAGAACAAGCAGCCTAAATCTAACTAAAGTCAGCATCATATTCATATAAATCTTTCATGCATTCAAACCCAAGCAACTTCGTTGTAAAGAGGTTAACAGAGAATACCTCCTAGATAGTGCATCAGCTACTACATTCTCCTTACCCTGCTTATATTTAATGACGTATGGAAAGGTTTCAATGAACTCTAACCATTTGGCATGCCTCTTGTTCAACTTTCCCTATGTCTTTAGGTACTTTAAGATTTCATGATTGGAATGGATTATGAACTCCTTGGGCCATAGATAATGTTGCCACATTTGCAACATTTTCACCAAGGCATATAATTCTTTGTCATACACAGGATAATTCAGAGCAGCACCGTGAAGTTTCTCACTGAAGTAAGCTATCGGTTTGGAATCCTTCATTAAGACACCACCAATACCCTTCTCGGAAGCATCACATTTGATCTCAAAAACTTTATCAAAGTTAGGTAATACTAATAAAAGAGCATTAGTTAACTTACCTTTCAAGGTCTGGAATGCTTGCTCATGTATTTCTGTCCATCTAAATTTGGCATTCTTTTTCACAAGGTCATTCAGTGGAGCAATAATAGAGCTAAAATCTCTCATAAATTAGCTGTAGAAGCTAGTTAGTCCATGGAAGCTCCCGACATCATTAGCGTTCTTTAGTGTTAGCCACTCTCGAATTGCCTTCACCTTCTCTTCATCTATAGCGATTCCATTTGTACCTACAATAAAACCAAGAAAAACCACAGACTCCATATAAAACATGCACTTCTTTAAGTTGGAATACAATTGGTTTTCCCTTAGAACAGTAAACACACTCTGTAGATGTTGTACATGATCATCCAATGTTCTACTGTAAATCAAGATATCATCAAAATAAACAACAACAAATTTTCCTAAAAAATGATGCAAAACATGATTCATCAATATCATGAAAGTGCTATGATGTGCTCAAAAGGGGGTTTCAAGCACATACAAAAGAAGGGATGAAATCCCTATGAAGATCCACGCCACAATAAGGGAAATGACTCAAAATTCCTCAAGAAACCGAAATATTGATGAACAACAATATATGATATAACGTTGATTGCAAGAATGAAAATGAAATGGGATTCAAATTCAAATTCAATTCAAAGGTGCTTTCAAATTTCGAAATTAGAACCCTAATTTCATAAGAACAAAAGTACATAAAATAACTAAATCCTCACCAGATATGACTCACTAGTTTGGAATTAGGATCAACTTGTAATTTGTTGATATAACACACAACAAATCCAAGCCTACTCGCCACAATTTCACTAAGGAAATTGATAAGAGCAATTGCTTGAAAGAGGCACTCTCTCTCACGGCAAAAGGGGTGTTTTTTTTCCAATGTTCAAAAGCTCCTCAAAAACCCTAATTTGCAAGTATTTATACTTGCACCCTTTAGGGTTAGAATGACTAAAAAATCACAACTATGCCACTATAAGGTGGCCAGTCCTAAAGGTAAAATACAACCAAATAAAATGTCCCATAAAGCTTACAAAATAAATGGTTCAAACATAAATTACAAGTAAAGAAAATAATCTTCGGCAGGCTAGCTTCATGATGGAATCCGTCGGTTCAACTCATCGCCGGTTCAGGTCGGTCCATAGATAACCCACAAGCTGAGTCTTAGTGAGTTTATCCATCGCCTTGTGAAACCAAATAAGCATACCTGTTGGAATATACAATTCATGAATAAGATAAAAGAGGTTAGATAATAATTTATTCCGAGGTTGATCTGCTTGAAATGGGCCCTCATTGCCAAGATTTGAAATCCTTCAATTTTTGTCCTAATGATAGGTCTTGTCGGATTTTGATTCCCATCATCTCCTTGGACCTCAAAAAGATTTGACCTCAAATCTTGCAGTTCAAATGCAGCAGAGACTCTGTTTCCCAAAAGTAATCCATCTGAAGGAGTATCTCTACAGAATCCCAATATCTGAAATACTATAGTAGATGATTGTTTTCTTTCCTCCATCTCTAGGATGTATCTCTCCTGTAACAAAAACAAGGACTCATTATCGACTGATGTTTCCTCTATCTCAACACTTTCCAACGAGTTTGTTTCCTCTGACTCATCCCTGTTATGCTGATCCCTAGAGTCTTCTAACAATTGGTCCAACTGATCATTACCTTCAGAAACCTCTGAAGGTTGGCACAGTGGTGTTTGACATCTTTCAACTGTGGAACCCTTATCTTCAAGTGAAGGCATTTGTAGCTCTGCACACTCTGAGCCTCTAGGTGGTCTAAATTCCATTTCTGGGAATGGTTTAAGTCCAAAATTACCAACTCTATCTTCTCTAAGAGCATGATAATCTCCCTTTGCTCTAGGTGGCTCCTGAAGGTGTATCACTGGTGGTGGTGGCAATGTCATCCTATCAATCCTTGTTGCTAATGTAGTAACAAGTTTTCTAAGGTCCCGAAGTTGTTCATCTAAGGTCCTCCCACCTGCAACATTAGAACCCTGACCTCCACCAATTCGACTATATGCTACATCACTCATTCCTCCATTCACACTATTAATAGACATTTTTGTGGATGCAATCTATTTGATGTACCAATGTAATGTCTAGTAATTGTAGCACACTTGCTTCACAAAAACAATTCACGCCAAAAACCAACTCACTCCGCCACTTATACACTTTACATACAACACAATAAATTCACGCAACAATAATATGTTGCAACTCTTCACTTCCACGGTAGCAACAAACAAAACTAACTAAAATGCTCCTTTAAATGGCAACAACAACAAGAAACGGCAACAACAACTATACACTCCACTTCCACCGCAACTTACATACATACACGACAACAAATTCACAAGTGACAACCTTAATGCAACTTTGCCACAAATGGTAAGAATCAATTTCAAATTCAAATGAAATATAATCAATACCACTCTTAACTACTTGAAGTAAATGGATGTGTTTCAATTCAAATTGTTTCCTCTTCTTCCACGCAAATTCAAATCTGGAAATTATACACTTCCACTTCCAATTTGCACACACAACACCATATATACTCCTACACACTCACGGTGCACTATATCCACTTCAACACAATTTTCCAACCGAAATTAACACAACAAAGGCAGCAAATTAAATTTGAAATCAAACCACTTCACTAATTGCAATTCCTCCACATTTGGTAAGATGCAAATTTTCAAATTCAAACAAGCACAATTAACTCCTTCACTCTTAATGCTTGTTTTGAAATCAAATAACTTCCTTTCTTACACACTAATCAAATCTGGAAATTGCACATATCCTTCCACAATTCCGAATTCCCAATGCAATACAAACACTCTTAACTTCCTACACAATTCCGAATTCAACAATGCAAAACAAATACAATTCCCTTCCTTCACAATTGCACTTCCGAAATTGCACTAACTTTCCCTTCCTTCACGGTGAAGTCAAGACAAAAAATTACAACAAGATGTCCACTTCTACAACAACAAGTTTCAACTTCCCAAGTAAGATACTCACGCCAATTAGTACCAATACAAACAATTCAATTAATCCTCAATTTCAACAAGGATCAATCACGTAAACATCAAGGTAACAACAACAAAAAAATACATTCACTTGATTCGAATTTCCACTCCCTTACAATTCGGTTCACAAAGGTAATACCAAAAACTTTCAATTCCCAAAACTTCAATCAACAAAACCCTTCTCATATACCTTCAATTAACTTACGACAAGATGGAAACAAAGGACAATCCTAATTGCAACAATTCCTCCTCTTAACCATAAGCAACTCACGGCAATAGGAAGATAACAATATAAGGATCAAAAATCTCAAATTCAACAATCCCTCCTCTTAACCTTAAGCTCTGATACCAAAATATGATGTGCTCAAAAGGGGGTTTCAAGCACATACAAAAGAAGGGATGAAATCCCTATGAAGATCCACGCCACAATAAGGGAAATGACTCAAAATTCCTCAAGAAACCGAAATATTGATGAACAACAATATATGATATAACGTTGATTGCAAGAATGAAAATGAAATGGGATTCAAATTCAAATTCAATTCAAAGGTGCTTTCAAATTTCGAAATTAGAACCCTAATTTCATAAGAACAAAAGTACATAAAATAACTAAATCCTCACCAGATATGACTCACTAGTTTGGAATTAGGATCAACTTGTAATTTGTTGATATAACACACAACAAATCCAAGCCTACTCGCCACAATTTCACTAAGGAAATTGATAAGAGCAATTGCTTGAAAGAGGCACTCTCTCTCACGGCAAAAGGGGTGTTTTTTTTCCATTGTTCAAAAGCTCCTCAAAAACCCTAATTTGCAAGTATTTATACTTGCACCCTTTAGGGTTAGAATGACTAAAAAATCACAACTATGCCACTATAAGGTGGCCGGTCCTAAAGGTAAAATACAACCAAATAAAATGTCCCATAAAGCTTACAAAATAAATGGTTCAAACATAAATTACAAGTAAAGAAAATAATCTTCGGCAGGCTAGCTTCATGATGGAATCCGTCGGTTCAACTCATCGCCGGTTCAGGTCGGTCCATAGATAACCCACAAGCTGAGTCTTAGTGAGTTTATCCATCGCCTTGTGAAACCAAATAAGCATACCTGTTGGAATATACAATTCATGAATAAGATAAAAGAGGTTAGATAATAATTTATTCCGAGGTTGATCTGCTTGAAATGGGCCCTCATTGCCAAGATTTGAAATCCTTCAATTTTTTTCCTAATGATAGGTTTTGTCGGATTTTGATTCCCATCATGCTAGGTGCATTTATCAACCCAAAAGGCATTACCATCCATTCATATAATCTATGTTTTGTTTTCAAAGCAATTTTCCAGTCATCCCCCTCTTTCATACGAATTTGGTAATATCCATTTTTAAGGTCAATTTTAGAAAGAAAAAAATATGCACCATGCAACTCAATAAGCATGTCATCTAATTAAGGAATAGGATGTTTGTACTTAACTGTGATTTTGTTGATCGCCCTGCAATCTATGCACATGCGCTATGTCCTATCCTTCTTGGGGATTAATATCACTAGAACCGAGTATGGGCTCAAACTTTCTTACACGAATCCTTTCTCCATCAACCCATCAACTTGTCTTTGAATTTCCTTAGCCTCCTCAAGATTGGTTTTATATGCTGGCCGGTTAGGAATGGAAGTGCTCGGCATGAAGTCAATCTGGTGCTCTATCCCTCACAGAGGGGGTAGGCTTTGCGGCACTTCTTTAGGGAATAAGTCCTTGTATTCCTACAATAAATACACAACAACACTAACTGAATTAAGGTCAGCATTAGAAAAATATAAATCCTTGTACATGAGTATAAGTAATTGTTGCTTGGCCAGCATTGCACTCTTAACCTCACTCTTTCTCACTAGACTCTTTGCTCTCTGTGTTTGAGTGTCTTTTCCCTCTGTACTCACTAGTGTTTGCTTTTCACTCTTTTTCTTTTTCTCATCACTCTTCTTTCGTGCACTCAAGTGTTTTTCTCTAAACTCTTTTACAATCCACATTTGATCCTCACAAGCTTCCCATGGTTTTTGTAGCGTGAAAACCACTTCCCTTTTGTTTAGTACAAAGGAATATTGGTTCTTGTACTCGTCATATGTAAGCTTCTTGTCAAATTGCCAAGGTCACCTTAACAATATGTAGCTAGCTTGCATAGGTATCACATAACACATGACCTCATCTTTGTAGCTCCCTATGGAAAAGGTTATAAGAACCTGCTTGGTTACCTTTACCTCCCCGCATTCGTTCAACTACTGTAATCGATATGGTCTCGAATGTTTCATAGCTTTCAACTGCATCTTATCTACCAGCAAGGTGCTAGCAACATTAGTGCATCTGCCACTATCGATTATCAAGCTACACACTTTACTATGCACATGATACCGTGTATGAAATATGTGCTCATGCTGGATCCCCTCACCATCCTCCTAAGGTTATACACTAAGTACTCTCCTCGTGACGTACAACTCACCACTCATGGGTCCCTCCAAGTCAACGTCATCATACTCCTATGATGGTGACTCCTCCTCCTCTTCTGAACTCACTCTCTCTACATCCCCATTATCACATATGATCATAGCTCTTTGATTTGGACATTAGGATGCAATGTGCCCAAATCTCTGACACCTAAAACACTTAATATCTCTAGTTCTTGAAGGAGGTTTAGTGTTAATTTTACCCTTGGATGTAGCAATTGGATTCTTAGCCTTCATGACCTCCTTAGGCTTAGAATCCATAGAGTTCCTTTTCCAATTAGACTTCCATGGAGATTTGGAAGTCGACTTAGACCTCTGGTCACTCCTATATTTTAATTGCCACTCTACCTTTATTGTTCTATGTAACAGTTCTTCCATATCCAAATAGTGGTGTAAATCTACTACATTAGCAATTTCCTGATTTAAACCATTAATAAACCTATCCATAGTAGCTTCATCATCCTCCTCCACTATAGCCCTAATCATGGCTATCTCCAACTCCTTATAGCAGTCCTCTACACTTTTTATTCCTTGTGTCAATCCCTAAACTTTCCTAAGTAAGTCCCTATGATAGTGACTAGGAATGAACCGTTTTTGCATTATGGTCTTCATCTCCTCCCAATTACTAATAGGTCGCTCTCTATTCCTACGCTTATTATGCACTAGTTGATCCTACCATACACTGGCATAATTTATGAATTCTACTGCAACCAATTTTACCTTCTTATCCTCAGCATAGTTATGGCACCTCTCTCACTCTAAGTACAACTCTAGATCATTCTTTCCCTTAAATGTTAGGATTTTCATCTTAATGCTACCTAGGTTACTATCACACCTCTGGGTGTTCCCTCTTTCCCTTAAGTTGTGATATTCACCAGAGTAAGAATCCTCTCCTTCTTCTATCCTAACTCCTACTCTAATCGGTCTACCTACTCCTCGCCTGACAGTGGTACTACTAGACGGTTCCCTACTCCTCTCCATCTTATCCATTCTTTCATGGATTTGTTCAAGTTCACCCATCAAAATTCTTTTCATCCCATCAACTCCTTAAACATTACCCTATTCTCACCTCCATTCATTTTCTGTCCCGACATATTTTTAAAGATTTTCAATAAGGTAAGATCACAAGTAAAATACGTTCCTCACACTCACCCGTGTATTGCTCTCAATTAATGATATGCTCACAATTTCACTCGTGTATATCCCTCAAAATTATGTCCTCACAACTCGCTTTTACAATCCTTTGTTAGGAACTCGGATTGGAAATTTCTCAACACAATTTACTAAGTCCCACCTAACTGATTCCCTCGTTTTTCTAATCACGGTGACACTTGGAAATTAGAAGCAATCTTCAATAGCTACGACATACAATATGAACTTCAAAACAAGACAATTAATTCCTTTGCATGCAATCTCAAGAGGATACAATTTGCACCGAAATACAATTAATGATTATGGAATGCAAGTTTTGGATGCACAATTAGAAAGCACAAAGTATCTATTGCGATTGGAATTGGAAGTGTATTTGGGAATTGAATTGTAACTTGCCAAAACTAGATTTTTCTTTTTGGGAGATTTTGGTTCTTGATTTTTCTTTTGCAACCGAATTGATTTTTTATTTTTTTTTTTGTACGTATGCTTTTAAGATGAACTAGGAATTGAAACAACAATTGAATTTCAATGGCTAACTAAACTTATATGTTGTCGGTCTCCATAGGATTTTGTGACCGAAACAAGATTTTTTTTTTTATATATACGAATTTTCTGATATTAATAAAAGTATGGAAATTGAGCAATAGACAAATAACAAAAGGATAAAACTTACTTGATTAAGAAGCTAAAGCTCTGATAAAAAATGATGTATGAACCCTAGGCATGTTAAACCTAGAACCCGACGTATGCTATTTAAATCAATACCTCGAGGATCGTCTCGAACAAGTAGCACATAACTAGACCTCAATCACACTTGTTGACTAAAACCTAAGTTATCAAATTAAGGGTTTCCTATATCAATTCAGTTAAAGAATTCCTAAAGGAGAGTTCTTTTGCAAAGAACAATAGAGGGTTTTTCGTGTTTCGTGAAAATGTGTTGTAAATTCTATTCAATGATAAGATGATGTTATGCCAGCCCCTTAAACATTTATATAGTGTATACATGTATCAATATGAAAAACCTAACTTTCCTATTCTAATTTACTTCCTTATCCTCATGTGGATTGAGTAAGTAACTAAATATTCCAAATTACAAACAAAAAACAAATAAGAACAAAACCTACAAGTCTCTTTCCTTGTTTTGGTTCAACATTCAACATTTGTGCCAAGACTTCAATTCCTTGTATTCTTCCATGGAAACGTGAATTACATTAATAGGTGTTGGTTCTCCTTTCATGTAATTTGATTCCTTGGTTTGTAGGTCCATGACCAGTCCTTATAAGGCATCATTCATCCTCTTTCCTCTAGCTTAGGTCATTGGTCCTCTAATTCCTTGCAATGGATCTTGAGTCCTTGGTTTAGTCTTCTTAAGTGCTAGATGATCCTCGTCAGACCCTCATTGCCAAATTCTATAATCTTTTGGCTCTCGCTTTGGTTATAGGTCCTGTAGATATATGATTCCTATCATCTCTTCGGGCCTGTAGAAGATTTGCCTTTAAATCTAATAGGTTCTCATGAATATTGTCTGGTAAATAGGGCAATAGGTCTGCAACATTAAATGTAGTAGAGACACCATATCCTCCTGGCTATTCTATCTTATATGCATTGTTGTTGATGTGTTTGATAACTTTGAGAGGTCCATCTACTTTAGGTGAAAGCTTTTGTGACTTTTTGTAAGGAAACCTATCTTAGCTGAGATTAATCCAGACTAGATCACCTGGATTATAAATTTTGGTTTTCCTGTTTTTGTTACCTTAAAGCTTCTGTTGTTCCTGTGTTTTCTAAAGATGTCCAATCGTCCTTTAGTAAAGTTTCTGAATCTCCTTGGCCCATTCTACTCTACTCAAGCTTTCTTCCTTTATTGTTAGACTAACTATGAAATCTAATGGAAGAGTAGGATTATAGCCATACACAACTTCAAAGGGAGACTTACTGGTTGAACTATGAGTAGACTTATTGTAAGTGAACTCAACAATAGGGAGACACAAGTTCCAATTAGTAAGATTCTTGCCAACCGTTGCTCTTAGTAAGGTACCAAGAGTACGATTAACATTCTCTATTTAGCTATCTATTTAGGGATGGCACGAGGTACCATACATGAGTTTAGTACCAAGTCTTCTCCATAGTATCTTCTAGAAAAAAGCTAAGAAACTTAGTGTCTCTGTCAGGAACTACGCTGTATGGAACACCATGTAGTTTTATAATTTCCTATGTGACAAGGTGTTAGCTACAACATTCGTTTTTCCCTTCTTGTACTTAATCACATATGAAAAACTCTCTAGAAACTCTACCTATTTGGCTTGGCATTTTGATAGATTTTGCTGACCTCTGAAATGTTTTAAGGATTCATGATCCATATAGATGATGAATTCCTTAGGAAGAAGATAATGTTGCCATGACATCAACGCCCTTACTAAGGAATAGAACTCCTTATCATATATTGAGTAGTTTAAAGGTGCACCACTCAATTTTTCACTGAAATAGGCAATGGGCTTCTTATCCTGCATTAACACAGCACCAATCCATACCCTTGAGGCATCACACGCTAATTTAAATACTCTCAGCAACTGATTTTGATGTTGGCCAATCCCTATTAGCTCTCACTTTTTCCTCATCTACCCTAATACCAAAACTGAATATAATAAATCCTAGAAATGTTACCTCAATTTGATAAAAAGAACACTTCTAGAGATTAGCATACAGTTGTTACTACCTCAGTATCGAAAACACAACCTAGAAATTCCTTCATTACATGATTCATCAGCCTCATAAAAGTACTAAGGGTATTAGTCAAACCAAATGGCATGACCATCCATTCATATAACCTATGGCATGTTTTAAAAGCAGTCTTCCACTCATCTCCTTCCCTCATCCGAATTTGGTGATATCCACTTTTAAGATCCACTTTGGAGAATACTTGTGTACCATGCAACTCATCTAACATATCATCAAGTCTAGGAATGGGATACTTGTATTTGATGGTGATTTTGTTGATGGCTCGACTATCGATGCGAATCCTCCATGTGTCATCCTTCTTAGGGATAGGAAAGGTAGGAACAGCACAGGACTAATACATTCCCTAACAAAACCCCATTCCACCAATTCATCCACCCGATGCTTTAATTCCTTAGCCTCCTTAGGATTCATGTGGTATGTAGGTCAGTTCGGCAAAACAAATCCCGGCTGAAAGTCAATGGCGTGCTTAATACCTCTCAAAGGCGATAATCCCTCTGGCAATTCATCTGTAAAAAGATCATTGTAGTCATCCAGTACTTAAGTTATCATAGGGGTAGATGCTCATGCCCATCCATCTCTAGAGCATACCAAATCTACAATAAATACACTAGCCTCTCATCTGCTATGGCCTCCTCCAATTCATACTGGCTAACTAATAATGTTTTCTTCTTGCCAACCTTATTTATCTGTATACCTCAGAAGGTGACATGGGGTTCAACACTATACATTTGCCCTCTTTCTAGAATACATAAGTGTTTCTAAAGCCATCGTGTAAAACTCTCATGTCATACAACCAAGGCCTACCAAGTAATATATGAGATGCACACATAGGAAGAATGTCACAAATAATCTCATCATGGTATTTATCCCCTATGCTAAAAGGTACCTTAGCCCTTTAAGTAACATGTAGACTACCTTACTTACTCAACCAATGTAATTTATAGGGCTTGCGACGTGGGATAGTTACTAGTTTTAATTTAGTCACTAATGATGCAGCCATGACATTAGTACAACTACCGCCATCAATAATAAGAGCACACAAATTATCTTGTACCCTATAGGAAATGTGGAACAAATTTTCCCTCTACTCATCATCATTAGTAGGAAAGGTAATCATAGCTTTGCATTGTACATTAATGGATAAATACTGATCATTCCCCTTATCCTCATGTACTTCAACATCTGCATCACCATAATACTCATTTAATACCACTAACAAATCTTGGCCTCAAGCATATCTTCCTCATCTTCCTCACTCTCTACCTCCATAGTAGTCATAACCTTCCTATTTAGACACTAAGCAACCATATGTCTAAAACCCAGACATTTAAAACATTGAACCTAATGACTTCGTCCTCTTGATGTCCTAGCTATAGATGGTTTATTATCATTCCCTACAATTGTTTTTCCTTTCCCCACTATCTCTTTCTCCCCTCTACTGTCCTGCACTATTGGACTATTTTCTACATTTCTATTGTATCCCCCTCTATCAACCTATTTACCCTTAGAACTATACAGTTTTGTAGAAGTCCCATACTTATTGCTTGCTACTCTAAATGAGTTTGATCGCCTCTGTCTTTCCACTTTCAAAGCTAGCTAGATGGCCTCATCAAGGGTGTCATACCTTTGGAGCTCCATAATACAGGCAATTTCATACTTTAACCTTAACATAAATCGTACTAATGTCCATTTAGGAGGTTCGACTGACCCACATCTAATCATCAGTGTCTCAAACTCTTGTATATACTCGTCAACAGTTTTGCCTCCCTACCTCAATGTCTAGAGACACATGAACAACTCCTGCCTATAGTTCTTTGAAATAAACCTCCTCCTCATAACCCATTTCATTTCTCACCAGGTATGTATCTTGACCTCACCATCTCTTTATCTACTAGCTATAAGATTCTTCCACCATGAGGCATCATAACCTGTAAACTCTACAGCTGCAAGACGAACCCAAGTGTGATTAGTAATCTCATAACACTCAAATAGGCCCTCTACCTTATCCTCCCAATCTAAGTAATCTTCTATAGAACCTCTTCCAACAAATGAAGACATTTATAACTTTACATATTCCAAGCCTCGAGGCGGCCTGAACTTACGGTTTAGGTAAGGTTCATTATCAAAATTATCATCCCTTTCCTCCTTAAAAGCATGATAATCTCCTTCCATCCTCCTACCCCTATTTCCTCCAACAGCTCTTTCCCTGCGTGCATTCTAATGGGCTACCCAAGGTGGGGGTGCTAATAGGTTTGCCACTGGTGGTTGTGGCAATGTCATTTGATCTACCCATGTTGCTAATGTAGCAACAATAGTGGTGAGATCCTACAATTGTTCCTCTAGTGTTCTTCCACCTACTGCACGATAACCTTAACCTCTTCCAACCTAACTGTTAGTCTCATTTCCAATCCCACCATTCGCACTATCGTTTGACATGGTTTTTGAATTACTCCTTGACAATTTTTTTTTTATACTCACAATCACTCCTTCACAGCAACAACACACTCTATGGTTTAATACACACAAAAACACAACACACCTATGTGGTAACAATAACACACCTTCACCGTACTCACAACACAACTCACCTTCACATCACCACTCACAACACAATAACACCTCCACAATTCAAATATACACACACTCACACACACACGGTATACACAACCCTACACCAACACCTCCATGGTTCAAGTATATACACACCCACAATTCCACAAACATTCACAACACAATTTCACTTCCCACGTCACAATTGCTTCAATTACTTAAGTCAATATTGTAATCAAAGCAAATTAATGAGTAATTACTACACAAGTTAACAATTATGGAATCAATTGAAGAGAAACCCCAACCTTCCACGCAAGTAACTCATGGCAAGGATTGTAGATCTAATTTCCACAACTTCAATTGGAAATTTGCAAGCAATCATGGCTCAATTCAACACAAAACCTTCAATTCCACTTCACATAACATCAATTGCAAAATGGAACAAGAAGAACCCTAAATCCCCAAAGTGTAAATCACAAATTCTCTTCTCTAAACGGAGCTCTGATACTAAATTATGATGTGCTCCAAAGCTAATTACAAGATTAAACAAAGATGAAACAACCAATGTAACCAATTCCAATCAATTGCGTGAACCTTAACTTGCAAATGTAACCCTAAATTACGTGAAAATGGAAGAGAAATGATGATCCAATCACTTACCAGATGTTACACACTAGTAGTAATTAGGAAAAGACTTGAAAATTATTGATATTACACACAATAATCCCCAGCTAACTCACCACAATCCTTAATGTAGAAATTGATAAGAGTTTAGGCATGAAAAATGGAGAGCACTCCTCACGAAAAGTATGTGAAATTTAATTTGAAAAAAATCTGCCCCAAAACCCTTATTTACAAGTATTTATACCTATTCTAAATAAGGAAAATCAACAAGATAAAATGGTGCTTAAAACCGGTCCTCTTGGAGCAATTTGCCAACCAGTTCTCCATGTGAAATGCAAGCAATGTATGGCCAGTTTCCCTTGCTTTTTTTTTTTATAGGTTCAAGAATAGCTCACACATCATGCATTAGTGTGTTTGTTTGCTATCCTGTAATACCGACAAATGTACCTAATGAAATGCAAAACAATTATATAATGTAAATGAAGACAATAAACGAATGTCTTCGGGATCTAATTGTTCAAAGAGGACCCTCATTGTCAAATTCTGTAATCTTTTAGCTTTTTCTCTGGTTGTGGGTCCTATAGATGTATGATTCCTATCATTTTATCCCCTTAAGTGTGGAAAATTAGAACCTAAAATAATTTATAAAGCAACAAAAATTGACTAGTATAAAAAGGGAGATAAAAAGAAAAAATTACCCTTTTAACAACCCTAATTCTACACACCACTTTACCCCTTATTCTTTTGAATTTTCTTCAATCAACTTTCCACCAAACATACCTATGTTCCTCTAAGTTGCTTATATTTATAACTATTTTTGTAGTTGATGGAGTATCTGCAAATTAATTGATCACGTCTTAGGGGAGTATCATATTTTAACAATACAAAAATGACTTAAGGATCATTGTATATTGGTATGAATCCATGTTCATTATTCTATTTTAGGCACATGCATCTGGAGGTTTGTGGGCAAGGAAAACATTATTTTCTTTTAGTTTATCCTAAGTCCTTACTTGGAAGATCATTCTTTTCACATAACTATTGATATATAAAGTGTGACTTTTATTTTGTGTAGATAAGGATGTGTGCTAGTGAAATGAAATTGGTAGCCTAAACTCTGATGAAATTCTAAAAAGATCCTCAAGCCAAGGTCAAAGGAGGGGTATATTGGTTAGAAATATCCTTATACTTTATGTAGTTTTTGGTTGACTACATGTAATGGTTGGCATATAGTTGTTCATACATTCATGCATTAAAATATTAACTTGCTTGTCTTGCATGAAAGGTGGTTTTGAGTTGAGATCTCACTAAGCTTTTGTAGCTTATACCTACACAATTTTCCCTTTTTGCGGGCACTGTATTGGTTTTATCCCAATATAATTTAGCCAGCTGTGAGAATCTTCAAGATAATATTAGATGGGTGAGTGAGGATGAAGACAACTAGAATGTATACTTTTAATTTTGAATAAACTCTTTCGGATAAATGTAATATTAACTACTTAGACTTATTTTTCCACTTATTATACATGTAGAACTCTATATTTTATTTAAATTTTGTATTAACTTTAATATTTGTAAAACTATTATCTTTATGCTAGTTTCTAGAGTAACGACACCTTATGTACCATATTGATGTTTATGCGTGCTGGAATACAACTAATCAAAGACTTTAGTATAATACATGGTGGGCTATTACGATTAGAGTACCTCATGGGACATAGCAATCTCCTTGTAGGAAATGTTGTATTAGGCAGCTACTTATGTAATTATTTGCCATACTATATATTAAGTATCCTCTATTACTTGAAAAGAAAAAAAAAAAAAGCAATAAATTTGCTAAAAGAAGACAAAAATGATGTAGGTTGTGGGACAATCAATTGAGGTATCAATAGATGTTTCGTTTTAGTTCAAATCTATTTTGAAAAAACCCTCAAGATATACCAATTAAGTCCACAACCTTATTATTTTTACCTCTATCAATTTTTAATTTTTTCCAACTTTTACAAGAGAACTTTCGTCAACTTTGTTAAATTTTAAATCCATCTTTGACATGTGTTAGCTTTTGATTGATTCACAATAATTAATTTAATAAAATGATAATATTAAATATATATTTAATTAAATAATATAATGACAACAATTAAAAAATACCAAAAGAATTTAAAGAAAGAGGAAAAGTGAAAAAAAGCAATGGTTTTTATTTTCTCTTTTTCTTTAAATTTATTATTTTGTGGTAACTTGCGACTTAATAATTCACTAAAGGGCTTTGTTGGCTTTTCCTAGTCTAGGTTGGGCCAACCAAACCCCTATTATTTTAATTTTATTTTTTCTACCTTTCTTTAGTTATGTTTTGTGATTTTTTTAATTATTTGTCATTGTATTATTTAATGGAGTATATTTAATATTATTTTTTGTTTATTTGAACCAATCAAAAGTTGTTATATATTAAGGATGGATAGCTAATTTTGAGGAGTTGTTGGAGGTATTTTTTACAAAGATTAAAAAACTTAAAACCGTGATTATGAATCACAAATTATGGGAGCTGTCAAATGGCAATTTAATTGGGAGAAAAGAAACATTACATATGGAAGTTAATGATTGGCCCATTATAATTGAATTGGAGTCCAACGTTTTATAAAAAGCAATGGGCTGAGGAAAATGTGGCCTGGCCATATTCATAATCATATGATTGAAATTAAAAGGCGAAGGCAAGCATTTGTTTCCTCAAGCTCAAGACTCAACGAGTCAAGGGTTAATTAATTAACTTTCGGCTTCTTGTATTTCTTTTGAGTTCATTTACTTAAAATAGAGAAAAAGATGGATACAGAAGAAGCACCACAAATAGGACGAACTCGGTATAGAGAGTTGTATTGGATGGTCACATCTGTGGGGATTTTTGAGTGAATTGTAGTACGCTAGTCCGTTGGTAGCATATAATAGGTGTAGGGGTACGCATTTGGGTATGAGGGTCAAGTGTATACGGTGTGAGAACGCACTGTAGATAGTTTAATGAGGGAAGTAATACATATAAAGACAATCAAAGGTGAATGAAATGAGGAGGAAGAGTGGCGATCTCGAATGAGGTTCAATTTTTTATGATAGATGAGTATTCTTGGCTATATTATAGTTTTGATCTTCTTAAGAAAAATCCAATATAGTGATGACATTTTTCCTAAAAAGAGTCCTTTTTGAATAAAGATATCTTAAGTATTTATAGGGTTTTACTATGAATTCCATCTATCAGATGATAATAACGATCAACCATTCTAAGTAAATAAGTCCTCATATGGGCTTTTCATCAATCTAAGCTCATTAAAGACTTTTAATGTGTGAGTCTTAATGAGAAATGCTTAATCAGATCAGTTGATCCAATAGGCTTACTATGCCAAATCTCCATTAATTATTTCAAACCATGGGTTTGACTCTATAGGCTTTGTCATTTTAGCTTAAAGAGTCATATCTATTAAAATATTAAGCTAAAAGCCCACAAATTGAGTTTAACCCTCTATATTTTCCCCTATGACAAAAGTCTTTTGAATGAAGTCCAAGAGGTTTAGACATCAAATAAACCTTTCTAATAACTAAAAAATTACTTGGCGCATGCACACTAATTGAATAGTTGCACTACTACCATATATACATTTGCATAATTCATATTACAAGATTTTGACTTCAACGCTGCATATAATTTAGATTTTTCACTTAGGATGCAAGCTTAAAGCATCGTTTAATTGCACATATTGCTTTTAATCAATCAAAAATAGATATTGTCTTTATGACACCAAGTAGTGTCTATAATACAAATTTGATAGTTTGAAGCCTTTTAGTCATTTTTCATTTTGCAAAATGAGGTTTTTCACATGATTAATGAGTACTCAGAAGGCTTGAAATGATAATTTAATCCAATTAAATTCTCGATATATAGTTTTATTTTAGTGAAAAAGTTGTATTTTGCTCTTAGATATATAGCAACAAGTGGGGCAAATCACATTACGGTACAGATTTTTTATTTTTTATTTTTTTTATTTTCTTTTTTTTTGTGCATAAAGGAATCCTATACTTGGCCCCTTCTGTGGACCCATTTTTGGCTTGGACTTGCATAAAGGAATCCTGTACTTGGGGCGTTTCGTGGACCCATTTTCAGCTTGGACTTGCATAAAGGAATCCTAGCCACTCACAAGCCCTCTTGTTCTCCCCTTCCTTTTTCCCCCTTCTTCTTCTCCACTAAGATAAGATACTCAGCAATCCCTTTATCGGTTCCTCTGCTTCAATGTAATTGACTTTGAGACATTGCAATTTCACAAAGTTACTCACCACTCTTCGTGGAAATTCCTCAATGCAAGTGTCGTATAGGTCGAGGTATTTTAGGTTTACTAAAGATTCCAATCCATCAGGTATGTTCCTCATACTCATGCAGCCATGGAGGCCTAATTTCCTTAATAATCTCAACTTCTGTATGCAAGGAGCATGTCGTAATGCAGAACAACCCAAAAGCACCAATGTTGTCAAGTCGACCAAGTCTCCAACAAAATCTGGAATTTCTTCTATCTTGGTTTTGCTCAAATAAAAAATCCTCAATTTTGGGAATAAATAGGAGAGTGAGCTTGGGATCATTCTCAAAAAAGATATACCGTGTAACAAAAAAATAGAAAGTCTAGAACAGTATGTTGACTAGTTGGAGATTTCTTCTCTTCCATCCATCACAGAAGAAATCTCATCTACATCTTCAATGGATAATTCCTTACTCAGTATACCTTTTAACCCAAAGCCAAAATTGTCCATACACAGGACCATATCTTTTGCACAATGCATAGCCATATCAGTGATGGTATCATGCATTTTCATTATTGCTTGACCTTCACCTTTAGTTAAATTTACGCTTTCCAATAAACATGCATTTTCAAGTTTGTCCAGTATGGTATTAGCTTTGTCATACAACTTCTGTCTGCTATCCATTCCACTGACTAATCCCACATCACTTAGAAAATCTATCGTTTCCCTTTGTATTCTATATTTTCTACTTCCAATACAAAGAGCACAATATATGAAACATTTTTGTAATTGTTCATCAGCCAAAAATTCATAAATGAGCTTTAGATGATCAATATTATATCCTTCAATTCATGCAGATTTTCAACTCCTCTCATTCTTGTTGCAATCGTGCTGATATAAAGTGGCAGCCCTCCATAAGTTGATATTATCTGTGCAGCAATCTCTCTAACTTTTGCGGGGGGCACCATGCTTGGCCCAAGTCTATCCGAAAATATTCTCCACCAATTACAGTTTGATAAACATTGTATCTTGATTTCTACTCGGCATAACATCATTCTATACACATCTAATGATCGACTAGTAATAACTAACTTCAGCCGATTACGTCTCATGGGAATTCCTACATTATTAAAGTCGAAATGCTGCCATAAACCATCTAAGATTAACATAGTTTTCTTCTCTATCGTCAGAAATTTATGCAACATGGAAGCTTTGAATCTCTCGTTCTTCTCTTTAGAAATTTCATCTAGATGTACTACATTTCCAATGATACCTTGTAATTCATAGATGGTACAATCTTGAGGTATGGTGGCCCATTTTCAAGCAGCTTGTTATAATTTTGCCTCATAACTCCAATCTTTCTAACTCCTTCCATGCCATGGTTACCAACTCTTAGAATGTCATTTGTGATTATATAGTTCCAAATCTTTGATATCTCATTCTTTCGGCCAATGAGTTTTGTAGTTAATAAAGGAGCTCCTTTAGTATTGTTCACACTACTTGACAATCTCTTTGCACTTAGATTTTTGAGCTCTTCCACTTCTATTATCAATTCTTCCGATAGGTTCCCTTGCTGAAAAGAGGAAACTTTACCATCTTTTCAATCCTCTTTGATGCTTTTATGTGCATTTTCTATTGCTTTTACTTTCTTCCAAAAGTGATATAGCTCCCTCTCCTTCTCCTCCTATTGACTATTTCCTATTAGTCTGTCCTTTATTAGCAAGTTTGTCTGAATGGGTCAATGTCGCCCTCTTGAGGCTGCATTTTTTTTTGTAAAACCCCATGGAATTAAGACATTGCTGATGATAGAATTAATTAGGCCAACTGTTTAATATCTCAATAAAGTAGAAAATAGTATCCCATTTTTTCTCCCTAATATTAAGACTTTCAAATAAATACGATTCTTATCTATACTTTACAATTAGGCATCAAATATTATTAGCTAAGTAAAGTTAGTCTTCCATTTTTACATAACAAGAGTTTTATTTAATCAATTTAAGATTCTTTCAAATATCTGTATAGAATTTTTCTTCTTTTAAGAGATGTAAATAATTAACTTATCTAATGAGCTTTTCTAACTAACTTCCTAAGAAAGCTATATCAAAGTTAACTTTTTAAAGAAGGTTATTTCTCTAACTTCTTAGAAAAGCTTATTTGATCAACTTATCAAGAGAAACTTAGTTAAGTATACTAAATTAACTTCTCAAGGAAGTCATCTTGATAAACTTAATGACGGGGTTTCACGTAGTGTCTCATAGAAAACCACCAAATTAACCTCTCAATAAAACTACTAATCTTACAAAAACCTTTGAGATGAATTGGTCCCTAAATCTAGAAAATCTTATCTTGAGATAGTCAAATAAGGTTATGATACTAAAGTTGACTTAGTAAATCAATAATTGCCTTAAGTTAACTCTATATTAGATAAGGAAAGACTTAAGTTGACTTGGGTCTATCATTGTAAAAACTCGAGTTAACTAAAGTAAACTTTTGAATTTGACTTAAGACTTCTTGAATAACAATGTAAACTGACTTGCCTAGAAAACTAAGTAGATCCAACTAATATCAAATTTATCAGATGAATCTTAGTAATCTAAGCATGCAAATTAAAATTAAATTTCTTAAGAAAACAAAAACTTCTTCCAATTAGTATTAATTCCTTGCACTTCCATTCAATCATAAATCAAGCTATTAGATGATAACAAGATCCTTATTCGAACTAGAATATCTTATGGAAAAAGAGAAGCAAGTATGAAGACATGATAGATTTGGTATAAAAATCAAAATCAAAATCAAAATCAAAGATCTATAATTCTAGCTCAAATGTTATCTATAATTCTTAAGTATTTTCATAGGTAGTATTTTGATAATTCCTATTAGATAAGAAAATACGTTTAGAATTTAGTTCTAAATGAACTTGAGTAAGGTTCTGATACGAACTACGCCAACCCGTGATGAAACCCAATACCAATACATTCGGAAATTCGTTGCCTAAGACGCCCAAACACCTAAAGTGGAAACCGCGACCCGTTATCTATAAGCGAGACAAGAACCTTGGTATAATGTGAAGACGCCACAATCGGGATGAAAGACCGATTGATAAGTCGGGATGAACACCACGGAAATTAATCCGATAAGTTCGATTTAGTTCTTGAAGAACCAAGAGAGGTGCCTCTCAAAAGTGTTTAATGTTCAAAGATGTAAATTCTATGTTATGTCTATTCTAAACCCTAGGAGCTTTTATACTAGGGTTACAATTCGTGAAAATACAAGCCCAAAACGACGTAGCTTAGATAAGTTGCATAAAAAACACAAGACAGAACAATAAAGGCCGATGGTGTAGCCATGAAGGCCGGCGGCCTTGAGCCGGCCTTGAAGAGATACACGGCCGTGTATTTCTAGACGTGTACCTTTCTGTGGATTTTCTTGACTCCATACACGGCCATGCCTTTTAGCCGTGTGTCTAGCCGTGTATGATTATGTGAAATCTTGGAATTCCTACACGGTCGTGCCTTGAAAGTACACGCCCTCTTCAACCCGTGTCCGATGTGACTTGTATAAGAGCAAGGGTCTTCCCATGGTTGTTCCAATCCGTTCCAACTTCATAATTGCTCCAATCCTTTCCGGCTTCATGGACAACCTTTATCAATCCGTTAAGTGCTTCCTTGAATCGTTTTGCTTGATTTCTTGTGATCGGTCCAAGCGGCACTTCAAGAGGATCCACATTTCTTCTTTCGGCTTGGCTCTCATCATGGATCTCATCATTCCCCTCCTCTTGAAAAGAATTTGTCCTCAAATCATTGCCTGCATCAAATGGACTCAGATCAGTAACATAAAATGTGACACTTACTGGATACTCACCTGGTAAATTTTTCTTGTAGGCATTCTCATTGATTTTCTCAAGAATCGGAAATGGACCGTCTCCCCTAGGGTTCAACTTGAATCTCCTCTGCAATGGAAAACTCTCCTTGCGAAAATGCACCCAAACCCAATCTCCAGGCTGAAAAATCTTGGGTCTCCTGTCCTTGTTCACCCTTGAAGCAACCCTGGCATTTTGTTTTACAATCCTAATCTTTACCTGTGGATGTAGCTTTCTCACGAAATCTGCCTTAGAATCAGCATCAAAACTCACAGACTTATTAAGTGGCAATGGCAATAAATAAATAGGAACCAATGGGTTAAAACCATACATAATCTCAAATGGTGAACAATGAGTAGTGTTATATAAAGCCCTGTTATATGCAAACTCCACAAATGGTAGACAATTCTTCCAAGTCCTAATGTTCTTCTCTATGATTGCCCCTAATAATTGAATTAAAGTCCTGTTAACCACATCAATTTGCCCATCAGTTTGTGGGTGACGGATAGTCAAAAATATTAGTTTAGTTCCCAACTTTTCCCACAACTCTCCAAAAATGACTCAAAAATTTCTCATCTCGATCACTAACAATGCTTTTAGGTATACCATGCGGACGCACTACCTTTCTAAAGAACAAATCAACAATGTGTATAGCATCATCAGTTTTATGACAAGGAATGAAATGAACCGTTTTAAAAATCCTATCTACAACCACAAAATTAGAATCTCGACCATGCCTAGGCCTAGATAATCCTAACAAAAAATCTATGGAAATGTTTATCCATGGCTCACGAGGAATGACACTATACCCATATAACCAATCTAAGAAGTCATCTAAGCGATGAATGGAATGACGATACTTTACCGTGATGTTGTTAATGGCGTGACAGTCAACACACATTCTCCATGTCCCATACTTCTAAGGCACCAAAATCACAAGCACTGCACATGGACTCATGCCTTCTCTCACGTATCCCTTCTCCATTAACTCATCTACCTGCCTTTGGAGTTCCTTTGTCTCCTCCGAGTTGATCCTATAAGCTGGCTTGTTTGGAATCGATGCTCTGGGTACAAGGTCAATCTGGTGCTCAATACCACGAATAGGTGGTAATCCCTTTGGAATCTCTTTAGGGAAGACATCTTCAAAGTCCAGCACAAGAGTGATAGTGTAAACACCCCATTTTTGCCCTAGGAGTTAATAATTTTCAATAATAATCAATTTTCAATTTTTCCAAATTTTTCCATTTTTTCCCTAATTTAGCATAAAATAATAAAAATGTTCAAAAAATAAAAATAAATAGGAAAACACTTCAATTTTGAAAACTGATTTCGGAAATAGCAATAATGAATAATAAACAATTTTTACAAATTTTTGAAATTTCAAAAAATACAAAAAAAATAGAAAAATCGCATTGCATATATGTAATTTGCGAAATAAATAAAATCGCGAAAGTGGGCTAGCCCAGCTGGTTCGGACCATGGCTAAGTGCGCGCGCGGGGGGGGGTGGGCTCGGTCAGACGTTCGAATCGCGGGGGAAGCAGTTTCCGCGTTTTGCAATTTTTCGACTTATCTAGGACACGTGGCAGCATCTGATTGGCTGGAAGAAACGCACGCGCCGGGCGCGTGATCGTCTCCTACCTCGAGCCCGAGATCGCCGACGAAGAAAAAATTCGTATTTCGGCCGTTTTGATTCGATTTTTTTGCACAAATCCAACAGATCTTCAACAAAAATAAGATAAACATTATCTAATTAAAATCAAATCGCAACAAATCGTTGGATGGGCACGAATCGGAGTTGGTTTTTCAACCGAAAATCCGATCAGCTTCAATCGGAGGAAATCCGAGCTTATCCAGCTCGTTTTCAAGCGCCTATAAATAGAGGAGGAGATGAGGAAGCAAGAACACAGATCAGAATTGCGAGAGAGAGAGAAAAGAGTGTAGATCGGAGGAAACCCAAAGTTGCGACCGCCGATCGGAGTTGAGCCACCGCAAGGAGACGTTCTGGGAGTAAACCGCCACCACCATCGGATTCAGCACCCTCAAGAAGCTAGGATTCGACACTTCACCCGCCGCAAAAGACCACCGGAACGCTGTGAACGAGCCAACCCCGCCGCCGTGACCGACCGATCCGACCCGACCCGATTCGACCCGACTGACCTGACCCGCGCACCGACCCGGATCCAGGTAAGTCGGATTTTTCCGGATTTTTTTTTATTTAATTAATTTTGTTTATTTATTTATTCCGAATTAATTAAGTAATTTATTATTTGTTATTTAGTTATTTATTTATTTATTTATATATTTATGTGTTATTTTTTAATAAATAGGAAAATGTAGAAATTAGATTTTTTTTAGAATTTAATAATGTAGAAAGAATAGTAATAAATAGATAAATAAAAAATAATAATAAAAAATTAGAAAAATAATAAAAAATTAGAAAAAATAAATCATAAAATTTTAGATGTCAAACAGGATAGATAATAAACAAAAAATTCCCCAAAAAAATCACAAAAATCCCCAAAAATCACGAAAATCAACAAAAATTCCCAAAAACCACAAAAATCCCCAAAAATTCTCAGAAATCACAAAAATAACAAAAAATCATAAAAAGATAAATAAATAAGTTTTAGCACTTAGAAAAATCATTTTCGTCAAATAAATCAAAATTGATGTTTTCCTTATAAAATCATTTTTCAAAATAAAATCAAGCTTAGGCTTAGAGTTTTAGGAAAAATCCAAAAAATGTTAAGAACATAAATCGAAAGAAATTTCAAAATTAAAATTCACCAATACACTAAAGATTTTCAAAAAAGCGAACTACGGCTTGTTTGATCCTAAGTAGCAGGTACGTAGGCACCCATTCGGGTCAACCCATAAAATAAATGAAAAATCCTTTTTCTGAAATAAATTCAAAGACATAACAAAAATTAATGAAACACATTTCTAAAGATGAACAATTTTAGGAGATTAGGTGGTAACCGTATAGGTTTTAATAGGTTAGCCTCCGGGCTTAGAAACTCTAGTTTTCCCTTTTTCTCTTCTCACAAAAACGAGAAGAGGAAATAACGACGACTAGTAGTCCAAATTAAGACTAATCTGCTCCTTTATTCTTGATTCACTATTTCCCAACAACAGTTGGGTGGCGACTCCAAAAATCAAACGAAATTCCTAACTCAAGTCGAGGATCTAGATTAGATGAGCATAGGGTTTAGTTTAGATCGGATTAGGAATGGGAATTCAAAAATTAGACTCGACAGATAGGAATCAAAATCCAACATGACTTATCATTAGGGCAATAACTAAAGGATTTCGAATCTTCGCGATAAAGACCCATTTCCAGCAAATCGACCCTGGAATTATTTATATACTAACCTATTTTATCTTATTCATGTATTTTATATTCCAACAGGAATACTTATCATGCTTTACAGGGCAATGGACAAACTCACTTAAACTCAGCTTGTGGGTTATCCATGAACCGACCTAAACCGACGATGAGCTGGGCCGATGGATCCTATAGAAGACCGGCATCATGAAGAGCATTTCTTTTGTGTATTTTTCATTTTATGAACTATTTTAGTTGTATTTTGGTTTTGGGACACTTTTATTTCTTTGTAACTTTCATTTAGGGTTAGCCACCTTAAAAGTGGCAAACTTGTAATTTTGAGCACTTTTTAACCCTAGGAGTAGCAAGTATAAATACTTGCTTAAAAGAGGGTTTGAGAGGGTTATCATTTTGCAGATTAAACACCTCCTTTCACGTGAGAATTCAGGTTCATAGCTTGGTTCCAAACTCTTATCAATTTCAATACCAAGAGTTGAAATTGTGGCGAATGCAACATCTTGAAATTGTGATTTGTATCAATTTCATTTTGTTATGATTTCTTTTCTTCTCTAGTGTGTCATATCCAGGGTTGAATTGAGATAGTTCTTGGTCAGAATTACTTGTTGTTATTCACGAATTCTTATGCTTATTTGAAGGAATTATCAAATTGATCCGATTCATCATTGAGGATTTCTTTGATAACGTGTTCTTCATTATTAGAAAAGGGATTGTTTTGTTACAGTTTTCTTTTGTCAAATTGAGGATTCATTTGTGTGGATTACATGAAATTAGAGTGTTGTTAGAAGGAATTTTCATTGTGGTATTCTAATTATATCATTGGTTGTTTGAATTTCATCATTTCAACATTAGGGTTCATTCGAAAAGTGCCATTTTTGGATCCGATTTGGCTAGACTTGAGATAGTTGATCTTAAGTCTTTTGGATGTGCTTTAAAGTGTGATTTGGCACATCATCTTTTTGGTATCAGAGCATCATCACACTTGGATTCATTATTGATTCACATCTTAGTTGAAGAATTGGTCATAAACTTTGAGGATTTGATGCCATTGTTCATATGATTGAGACTAGTTTGATTGACATTGTTTAATTGTCTTTCAAATTGGTTTTGCATGTGCTTGAACTTGGTTTTTAGCACATCATCTTTTTGGTATCAGAGCACATGTTGAGAGAAGGGAATTGGTTTCATTCAATTTCGTGGAAGTGATCATCAATTAGGGTTGATCAAGTGAAAACCGCAATTGTGTTGTTGTTGTTGTTTCAGATTGCGAAATTACTTTGGATTGGGATTTGATTTGCTGATTGTTGGAGTTGGTTTGGGAAGGTTATTATATCACTTTGTGGACACTAATTCACGTGGAAGAGCAGAAGTACAAAGTGAAGTTTACTTTAGCAATTTTTTTTAAATTGTAAAACTTACCAATTCTTGCAGTGAAGTAGCTTATGGCGTGAGGAGATGTGTTAGTTGTTGTTGTGACTTCCATTGTGTAATTGGGAATTAGAGGAGTACAATTTGCAGATTGCATTGAGTTTTAATTAGTAAGGAAATTGTTTGAATTCAAACATATGCAATTAAGTTGTGGGAGTTAATGATTGCTATTTGAATTTGAATTCATTACTTACCAATTGAAGAAGGCTTACAATTAGTGAATTGGTTTGAATTTCAAATTTGAGTTGCTGCCCATTTTGTTTTAAAGTTACGGTTAGAACTTGTGGAAAGTGGAGTACATCTTGTTAATATTACCGTGGAAGTAAAGTGTATTTGTTGTTGTAGTCATTTGTTATCATTATCGTAGAAGTGGAGTGCATTTTGTTGTTGTTGCCATAGGAGTTCTTGTTGAAGTGAGTGCACCGTGATTGAGGTGTGTGTGGTGGTGCAAATTTGTGGAGTTTTGTATAGTGCAAGGTGCTACACATTAAGACTCATTGTGGGTGTAAAACTTTAGCAAGAAAGGAAAGTTAAGTGGTGAAGTTTGAAATTCAAATATAAGCATTTAAGTGTGGAAGTTATTGAGTATTATTACTTAAACACTTGCTTAGTTGAATTCAATATCTTAACTACTTGGAAGTATTAATTTGTGCTTCAATTATTCTAATATACTTGAAGTGATAAGAAGTATTTATTGCATTGGTGACTTGTTGCACTGTGGGTGTATAAGTGTGTGTGTTGTTATCCAAACTTGTTATTGTGGCGTGGTGAAGTGAAGGGAGTGTGCTACAAATTATTTGAGATTACATTTGTACTTTAGATAAATCGCATCCACAAACATGTCATATGATAGTGTGAATGGGTACATTGGCAATGAGGCCAATAGCCAAGTGGGTAGCAGACCAAGTCATCGAAATATAAATGTAAGAACTCTAGATGAGCAACTTCGGGACCTTTCCACACTTGTTGCTACATTAGCAACAAGGATTGATAGGATGACATTGCCACCACCACCTGTGGTAAACCTTATGGCACCACCTAGAGTAAAGGGAGATTATCATACTCTTAGGGAAGATAGAGATGATAATTTTGGGCTTAATCCATACCCGGACAGGGAATTCAGACCACCTCGAGGACCAGAGTGTGTGAAGCTACAGATGCCTTCATTTGATGGTAGGGGTTCCGCAGATGATTACCTAAACTGGGAGGACCAAATTGTGCAGACGCAAGTATGCCAACCTTCAATGGTTCTTGAGGGCTCTAGTGACACGAGCCAACCCTTAGAGCATAAAATTTGTCAGACACCGATGTGCCAACCTTCAGAGGATCTTGATAATCATACTTAGACGAGCAGACCGCCAGAGAGCCAGATTGTTCAAAGACAGTTATGTTCACCTTCAGAGGTTTTAGAGGGTAATGAGCAGTTGGGCCAACCATTAGAAGACCCTAAGGATCAACATCATATAGATGAGTCATAAAAAGAGGAAACGAACTCAATGGAATGGGTTGAGACAGGGGAGACATCAGTAGATAATGAGTCCATGTTTGTGTTGCAGATGAGATACATCCTAGAAATGGAGGAGAGAAAACAATCACCTACTATGGTATTCCAGATATTGGGATTCTGTAGAGAAACTTCTTCAGATGGATTGCTTTTAGAAAATAGAGTCTCTACTGCATTCGATCTGCCATATTTGAGGACAAATCTTTTTGAGGCCCAAGGAGATGATAGGAATCAAAATCCGACAAGACTTATCATTAGGGCAATAACTAAAGGATTTCGAATCTTGGCAATAAGGACCCATTTCGAGCAAATCGACCCCGGAATTATTTATATACTAACCTCTTTTATCTTATTCATGTATTTTATATTCCAACAGGAATACTTATCATGCTTTACAGGGCAATGGACAAACTCACTTAAACTCAGCTTGTGGGTTATCCATGGACCGACCTGAACTAGCGATGAGCTGGGCCGATGGATCCTATAGAAGACCGGCATCATGAAAAGCATTTCTTTTATGTATTTTTCATTTTATGAACTATTTTAGTTGTATTTTGGTTTTGGGACACTTTTATTTCTTTGTAACTTTCATTTAGGGTTAGCCACCTTAAAAGTGGCAAACTTGTAATTTTGAGCACTTTTTAACCCTAAGAGTAGCAAGTATAAATACTTGCTTAAAAGAGGGTTTAAGAGGGTTATCATTTTGCAGATTAAACACCTCCTTTCACGTGAGAATTAGGGTTCATACCTTAGTTCCAAACTCTTATCAATTTCAATACCAAGAGTTGAAATTGTGGCGAGTGCAACATCTTGAAATTGTGATTTGTATCAATTTCATTTTGTTGTGATTTCTTTTCTTCTCTAGTGTGTCATATCTAAGGTTGAATTGAGATAGTTCTTGGTCAGAATTACTTGTTGTTATTCACGAATTCTTATGCTTATTTAAAGGAATTATCAAATTGATCCGATTCATCTTTGAGGATTTCTTTGATAACGTGTTCTTCATTATTAGAAAAGGGATTGTTTTGTTACGGTTTTCTTTTGTCAAATTGAGGATTCATTTTCGTGGATTACATGAAATTAGAGTGTTGTTAGAAGGCATTTTCATTGTGGTATTCTAATTATATCATTGGTTGTTTGAATTTCATCATTTCATCATTCGGGTTCAATTGAAAAGTGCCATTTTTAGATCCGATTTTGCCTTGACTTGAGATAGTATTTCTTAAGTCTTTTGGATGTGCTTTTAAGTGTGTTTAGGCACATCAAAGAGACACAACCACACTAAGCAAAGAGTTAGATAATTCGTTAGTAGTCAAACATGTTTCTTTAAAAACCAGCAACAACATAGGTTGCTTCATCACTAACGCTCTCCTTACTATACTCGCTCTTGCCACACAACTCTCCTTTTGCAAGGTTGCCCTCTCCTTTTCACTCACCACCAAAGTTGACCCTCCTTCAACTTGGCCTCTCACACTCTTTCGAGCCTTCCTCTCTTTTTCCTTTTGATCTTGACTCTTATATTCCTTTTTCTTCTCATTGTCTTTTGCTCTCTCACTCTCACTCTGCTTTTCACTCACCTTATGTTTTGCAAAAGACTGTTGTAGCTGCAACTGGTCCTCATACACTTGTTTAGGTGTTAACGGTTTAAGATTAAAGCTTTTCCCTTGGTGAACAAGCGTATACTTATTAGAAAAGCCATCATGGACAACCTTCCTATCAAATTGCCATGGCCTCCCTAACAACACATGACATGCTTGCATTGGCACTACATCACATAACACCTCATCCTCACACCTACCAATGCGAAAACCAATCAATGCTTGCTTACTCACCTTAGTCTCTCCACTATCATTCAACCACTGCAATTTATATGGACTAGGGTGTCTAACAGTTTTGAGCCCCAGCCTCTCAACAATAAAATTGCTCACTACATTGGTGCAACTTCCCCCATCAATAATCAAACTACAAATGTGATCTCCTAGATAACATCTAGTATGAAATATATTCTCTCTTTGCACCTCCTCTTCTTCCTTCACCTGCACATTCAAAGCTCGCTTTACTACTACCACTAGCCTTCCCATTGCAGGCTCCTCATCATCACTAGCATCCTCTAATGGAGGCATATCATCTTCTTCACTATCCCCCTCAGTCTCATACTCCCATCATCACGCAAAATCATCACACGCCTATTTAGACATTGAATAGCAATATGGCCTCTACCTTGACATTTAGAACATCTAATGTCACGATTTCTAGAAGTAGAAGAGTCAGGGTTACCTTGGTTACCAGGAGTAGAACTCGCTTACCTCAACTCCCCTTTTGGTTTGGTGGGTAAAGGCTTTTCTTCTTTCTTCCATTGGTTGGTCTTCCAAGTGGATGAACCATTACCCTGTGGAAACCGTGAATTACTACTACCTTTCCTCTTGTGCTGGTTCTCAACCTTTATAGCCATGTGAACCATATCCTCCAATTCTACATAATGCTGCAATTCAACCACATTTTGGATTTCTCTATTCAACCCAGCAAGAAACCTAGCCATTGTAGCCTCTCTATCCTCCTCTACATTCGCCCTAATCATAGTGACTTCCATCTCCTTGAAATATTCATCTACAGTTCGGCTTCCCTGCCTAAGAGTTTGTAATTTGTTGTGCAATTCACGATAATAATACACAGGCACAAACCGCTTCTTCATCACTCTTTTCATCTCTTCCCAAGACTCAATAGGTGGCTCGCCACTCCTTCTCCTATTCAACATTAGTTAATCCCACCACACTATAGCATAATCCGAAAACTCAATGGCAGCAAGTTTTACTTTCTTTCTCCCACTATAGTTGTGACAATCAAACACCATCTCTACCTTCTTCTCCCACTCTAAATACGCCTCGAGATCATTCTTCCCTTGGAAAGGAGGAATCTTCATCTTTATGCTACTCAATTGATCATCCTCTCTATTCCTATCTCCTCTATCTTCCCAATCTCTAGTTCCTCTATTCCGACCACTATATCCTCTATAACTCATGACAGAAGGCTCATCAAAGTTATCATCCGACATTTCATCTCCACCCCTCGGTACTCTCCTAGAACGACTCTCCCTCTTATGCCCGTGGAATACATTTGTGGATTGCTCTAGTCTTTGCTCTACCGTCTCATGAATTTGTTCCATTCCCTCTTGGAACATCCTCTTGATCTCACCCCTCAACGCTTCAATTACTAACCTAGCATCAAACCTTCCCCTCTCACCTTCAGGAGAATGTTGTCTCGACATTATCCCTGCAGAAAAGATTAGTACTAACACAAATATATATAAAATTAACCTCACGATACACTCCCTTACGTGTTTCGCTCAAATGATGATATCACACAGTCACTCGTATATTCTCACAAGTAATGATGATATCAACTCGCCAATTTTCTCTTCTCAATTTTCTTGGAACTAACCCGAACTACACCAATTCCCTTCCGTAGAATTCAAAACAGCTCTAGGGTTCGTAAATTTTCCTCTAATTTTCTATCCGAATTTTTTTTTTTTTTGTCTCTGTTTTGCTTTGATCACGTTTCTCTTATCTTTCTTTTTCTTTTCTCTTCTTTTTTTTTTGTCTTGATTTTTACTCTCTTTTTTTTTGTAGCAATCGCCTAGTCGATATTACACTATCAAAAGACAATCAATACTACAAAATTGAATACAATAATTGATATGAACGATTGGAGTTAGGGTTTTTGATATTACCTTCCTCAAACCGAACTGATGTTTTGACAAACCTAAGCTCTGATACCAAATTGATACGAACCACGCTAACCCGTGATAAAACCCAGTACCAATACGTTCAGAAATTCGTTGCCTAAGACGCCTAAACACCTAAAGTGGAAACCGCGACCCGTTGTCTATAAGTGAGACAAGAACCTTGGTATAATGTGAAGACACCACAATCGGGATGAACGCTACGGAAATTAATCCGATAAGTTCGATTTAGTTCTTAAAGAACCAAGAGAGGTGCCTCTCAAAAGTGTTTAATGTTCAAAGATGTAAATTCTAAACCCTAGGAGCTTTTATACTAGGGTTATAATTCGTGAAAATACAAGCCCAGAACGACGTAGCTTAGATAAGTTGTGTAAAAAACACAAGACAGAATAATAAAGGCCGATGGTTTAGCCATGAAGGCCAGCGGCGTTGGATTGAAGGCCGGCGACCTTGAGCCGGCCTTGAAGAGATACACGGCCGTGTACTTCTAGATGTGTATCTTTCTGTGGATTTTCTTGACTCCATACACGGCCGTGCCTTTTAGCCATGTATGATTCTGTGCAATCTTGGAATTCCTACACGACCGTGCCTTGAAAGTACACGCCCTCTTCAACCCGTGTCCGGTGTGACTTGTATAAGAGTAAGGGTCTTCCCATGGTTGTTCCAATTCGTTCCAACTTCATGATTGCTCCAATCCTTTCCGGCTTCATGGACAACCTTTATCAACCCGTTAAGTGCTTCCTTGAATCATTTCGCTTGATTTCTTGTGATCGGTCCAGGCGGCACTTCAAGAGGATCCACATTTCTTCTTCCGGCTTGGCTCTCATCATGGATCTCATTAGGTTCAGAAGTTATAGAAGACTTGATATTTTATAAGTTGACGTAAGTCAACTTAGTCAAACTAAAAGCCGACTTGATTCAATTGACTTTACTCGACTTACTAACTTAAGTCTTCCATTCGACACCCTCAGGAAGACTTGAGTAAACTTAAAGCATTAAAACTAAGATCTAAATTGACTTAGAGAAGACTTAATAAATAAGACACTAAGGATTCATATGATACCTTTTTTCAATAGAATTAATGAATTTAACTTAGTAAAAATTCAGTTGAAATCATCAATTGCACTAATTTCCACTAAACTCCTTACTTGAGAGTTTGATCTTATTCTCGATTTTTCACTTAATTACTTAAACTCGAATTTTGTTAATTTTCATCTATAGAACTAATATTTAGACCCAAATATTCCTTGAGTATTAGATTTAAAAACCTGAACTCAGTTGACTAAAGTCTACTCCAATTTGACTTAAGTCAACTTACGATAAGCAAGAGTCCCCTTAATAAATCAAGAAAATAACATTTACATGGACATATGGTAATCAGATCCAAATTAAATATACTAAACATGTGATTTTTCTAATTTTTGCAAAGGTTTACTCTATCTTATCCTATCTTTATTAAATCTTACCTAAATTTTATCCTATTATACCTTAATCATATCTTGACTAATCAGTAAAAGGACAGAAAAATTTGGAAGGATGACCCCTTAAAACTAAGTGCAATTCCTCCTCATTACATAGACACCTCATGTAGTTTCACCTAACATATCATCATCCAATTCTTCCCATCTTATCTTAATTTAATTTAATCTAAACTACTATAAATTAACTTGAATAAAATGGGATAAGAACTTAGAAATATCATGGAAAAATTAAAGTTTTAAAGTTGGTTAAACAAAAGGAAAATTACATACAAATTTCATCTCCAAAAACACGTTTGTTACTTAACCTTACTTCATATCATTTTTAAGGATATCTTACTTAATATTAACCCAAAAATTACCATGATTAATTTGAGGATGTTTCTTGCAAATAAACAAAAAATAGCTAAAGAAACTGTCTAGAACCCACCAAAATCTGCCCTCCACCATTTACTATTTCAACACCATGTGATCTTATCCTTATGACATCATTTACCTTATCTTACCTTACATCATTAATACCCTAACTTATCTTATAAGATATTTAGCTAATTATAACCCTAAAACCTACTCAATTTTATCCCCTTAAGCATGGAAAATCAGAATCTAAAATTAATTACAAAGTAACAAAACTTAACTACTATAAAGAGAGAAGTAAGGAGGTTAACCTACCGAAGTAAAACCCACCCCATCTCCTACGCCACTTTGGGGTACTTATTCTTTGATTTTTCCTTATTCAAATGTCCACTAAACACACCTAATATTCTTGTAAGAAGTTAGAAAATTTCATATATAATTAGTTTCACTTACATCTCCAAAACTGACAAAAGTTTCAGAACCACCAACTCAATGCTTTAAGGTAAGAACTTCCAAGAAGATTGAGTAATCTTTAACTCTCTTGAATAAGTTACTAATTATACCTATTTTTTATATTTTAGGACCTTTATTTTAGGTATTCAAGGGGTGTTCATCAAATTAAGGTAATCCTAATTAACCCATGTTGTTTTCATAGCATACTCTTTATTTACATACACTAATATCACCTATTTATAAAAGTTGTAGGTTTCAATCATAATTCCACTTCAAGCAAACTTTATCCTTGTAAGACTACTTTATCTCTCTTTCATTTATTGTATTTTTTAGTATTTAGATATATTTCAAACCCCAAATAAATACAAAAGTTTAAAGAAAGGGTGTTAAAGCCTTAATTTTGAATCTTAAAGACTTATGACCATCTATGACTATTTTTGGACCTATTGAACATCCATGGACATATATTTGCCTTATCATGACATTATTTGAGAACAGGACTTACCGTGACGAGGACTTAAGTGCAAACCTTGATAACAAACCGGTTCCTAAATGAAGGACTTAATATTAAAAGACTCTAAAAGACTTTAATAAGATATGTGGTTAACAACAAGATACTAGAATAGTATATTTTAGTAGTAGATTTTATTGTATGTATTTTCTTTTATGTCTAGTTATTTAGGTTTTTGAAAAGATCCTCAGCCTTTGCAAGAGGATTATTACAATCCCTAAGTTATGATAGTTTAGATGGTCTACTATCTTATTGTTGTTTGCTAATTGGGTGATGTTTTGTTAATTGCTATTTATTATTTGGAATAACCGATTGCCTTGTATACTCTTATCCATGTGATCGCATTATTAATCGGTAAACCTAAATTCTTAGTCAAAATAACTGAATTACTTGTTGCATGTCTATGATTTAATAGGTATACAAAAAGGAATGAAGAGTGTTCAACCTTTGCTAGAAATTTTTAAAACATGTTGAAAACTTTTTTTTGAAATCTTTTAAGTCTTTTTAAAATGCTTTCATAATTTTTATATCAAAAGCCTAGCATGTGCTCTTAGAGGCTACTGTTTATAAAACTTCGGTGTTGCTAATGCTAATTTAATCAAAATTGATTTCATTGCAGGCAAAGCTATTGAGACAACTCTTCTTTGAGGCCTATGAGGCATTGTTAATAGTTTGATTGCAGGTTGATGCCTTGATGAGGGATCACCTAATTTGGCTATAGAGGCATTATTGAGTATTTGATTGATGGTGAGTGATCCTACATGGAATTCACCAAAACTGGCCCTTGGGCATTTTTGTTCCTAGCGACAAGTAAGCATTGAGTTTATTTGGGGGACCGTGTCCTTAGATAACGTCTTGAGTAAGGTAAGGTGCTCCATGTAGGTAAGTATGGAGCTCAATCGAAGTATAGACGATTCAAATCTATACCTTTCATAGTTCGAAACTCATGAATGTGTTGCTTGCATTCATCTCGCATGTGTTCATTTTGTATGTGGATAAAGTTCATGATCTGTTAATTAATGTTTGATAATTTAGTTGAACTGTAGTAATGATGGGCAAACTCACTAAGCCATGGTTTGCTCATCCCCTAATAGTTTGTCTTACAGGATACTCTAAAGCTAGAAATTAGGTTAAGATCAAAGTGATGAGTGTTTCAAACATGAGCATGATGGATAGATGGAGAATTAGACGATATTTAAAAGACTAGAATGAGTGAATAAGAATTTATAGAATTATTTATTTCTAAAACTTTGTCATTTTTCAACACTTTTTCGAACCGGTGTTCTTAAATATTAAGATCATCTAGTTTTATTATTCGGTAGGAGATATTGATTCTCTACGATTTTGGTAAATTGTTATGTATTGGTTCCAACAGTTATTTTCATAATAATTAATTATTTGTACTATCAGTTATGGTGAGGAATAATTATTAAATTTGAGTTTTGGAAGGTAATCATCTGCTAAGCCCCTACCATCAGATGAAGGCATTTGCAGTTTCACATACTCTAATCACCAAGGTGGCCTAAAATCGCTGTTCGGGTATGGATTAACCCCAAAATTGTCATCTCTTTCCTCCCTAAGAGCATGATAATCTCCTTCTACTCTTCTTTCCATATTACCAACAACTGTTCCCTCCCTTTGAACATTCTAAGGAGCTACTCTAGGTGGTGGTGCCTGAGGATTTGCTATTTGGTGGTTATGGCATCGTCATCCTATCTATTCTTGTTGCTAATGTAGTAATAATGGTAGTAAGGTTCTGAAACTGTTCCTCCAAAGTTCTTCCACCTACAATCCAATGACCCTGTCCACTACTAACTTGGCTATTGGCCTCATTGCCAATTCCCCCATTCACACTATCATTCGACATAGTTGTGGACTTGATTTGTCGAATTACAAAGATAATTCAAAGCAATGTAGTACACCCCTTCACAATAACTACACTTCAATCACCACATAACAATCAAATAATCTTTACTCATGGCACATACACTACTTACAATCTACAGTGTAGCAGCAACCTTTCACAACAACACAACAAATACACCACGTTGCACCCTTCACCACACAAACTCGCTACACCACACACACACTTACTCACGGTGTAGCACACACACTTTTCTCCTCTTCCAATCATGGCACAACAACTCAAATGCAACTCTTAATGAAGCTTCTCGACAAATGATAAGAAACAATTCAAAAATATTCAAACAATCAATACTATACAATAACTTCTTCTAACTTAATGCATGTATTTGAATTCAAATAATTTCCCTATCCTCCATGCAAAATAAATCTGGAAATGCAATTCACACTCCTCAATTTCGAAACAACATATAAGGAAATTCACTTCTCTTTTGTCATAAAGAATGTATCTCCAATTCCAAAACACACACAAGGAAATACACTTCCTACTTCCCCTTCTCTTCACGGCAAGATCAAGAACACAAGGACTACTACAAGGTCTCCACTTCCACTTCAACAACAACAAATATAACACAACAAAATCAAATTAAACTACTTCAATTCCACTTCACAATTTGGATCAAGAAGTAAAATTCAAGAACCCTAATTTTTCAATTGAAGTTCACGCAAACCTTACTCTATAACCTTTGCTTTGATACAAAAAATGATGGTGTGCTTTGATACCAAAATGATGATGTGCTCTGATACAAAAAATGATGATGTGCCTCACTAATTGGATACAAACACATTAATCAAGTGGCGTGAGCAAAAAATTCCAATAACTAATGGCGGGATCACTTACTTCACAATTGAACCCCAATTCACATGATTGAAGATAAATTGATATAAGAAACAATCAATTGTGTAAATATCAATGGAAAACAATGGAAATGAACTAGAATTCAACTCAATTTGAAATGATTCAAATATGAAAATGAGGAACCCTAATTCACGTGGACATGGACAAGTTACCAACAAATTGTACTTAGATATTATTCACTAAACACAATTTGTAAAAACAATATGAGTAAGATTGATATTACTCACAATCCACTCTAATTGGTTTCACGACAATTTCACTAAGAAATTGATAAGAGATCTATTGCATGCAAAGGACAACCCTCATGACAACAAAGTGTTTATTTCAAAAAAGTCAAAAGCTCCTAAAAAACTGATGTGCTCAAAACCACTTTGAAGCACAATCAAATGACTTAAATAAAACAAGTCTCAATTTAATCACAAACCGGTCCACTTAAGTGACAATTGACGTGAACACCTTTGGAGATTTAGATGGAAAATGTAAATCAATTGATGTAATTACAATCCCTATTTTTAATATTCACTAAGTAACCACAAAAAGGATTGAAATCCACGTGAAAATCAGATCAAAAGGAAGCAACAAAACCATGAATTCCACTCCCCCCTTCAATTCCAAATTCACTCCAATCACTAAATGATATATATATAATTCAAGTACTAAAAGAACAATCAATCTTACAAGATTGTTGTCCACGAAATAAAATCACAAATATGTCCAAGAAAGATTCAAATCTACCCTAGATATGACTCACTAGAGAAGAAATGAACATACAACAAAGACAAATCGACATGACTCACAATTCTCCTTTGTTGCACTCACCACAATTCCATTTCTTGGGTTGAAGTTGATAAGAGGTTTGAACTAAGGATGAACCCTAATTCCACACGTGAAAGTGCTAGGTTATTTCTACAAAATATGGCCTCCACAAACCCTCTCTTAAGCAAGTATTTATACTTACTACTCCTAGGGTTAAAAAGTGGTCAAAATTACAAGTTTGCCACTTTTAAGGTGGCTAGTCCTAAATGAAAATTACTAGGAAATAAAAGTGTCCCAAAACCAAATTACAACCAAAATAGTTCATAAAAGAAGAAATATATAAAAGAAATGGTCCTTCATGATGTCGGTCTTCAAGAAGCTTTTGAATTAGGTTCCGTTGACAACCTTGATTCGCTCAGTAGTATGGGTGTTTTTGCATCCTGTAGGACTGACAAATGAACCTGCTGAAATGAATCAAAATTATAGTGCAAATATATAGGAAGTAGGTTAGTTTTCTCAAGGTTAGGTTTCTGTAGCAAAACCCTCAAAGCTAGATTATGGAGACCCTTAGCACGGGCCCTGGTGATAGGTCTTGGAAGAGTCTGATTCCTATTATCTCCTCGGGCTTCTAGAAGATTTGCCCTCAAATCTGTTGGATCTTCGTGCACGTCATCTGCTAAGTATGGTGAGAGATATGAGACATTAAAAGTGGCTGATACTCCATACTCTCCTGGTAACTCTATGCGATAAGCATTGCCGTTGATGCGCTTTAAGACCCTGAATGGTCCGTTTGATCTAGGAGATAGCTTCTATGACTTTTTATGTTGAAACCTGTCCTTGTTAAGATTAATCTAGACTAAGTCACCTGGATTATAGAGATGAATTTTCTTGTGTCTGTTTCCCTAGATCTTCTGTTATTCCTGGGTCTTCTGAAGGTGAAGCTCCATTTGATTAATATTTTGGTGTAAAAAAAAAAAAAAAAAGAATAGTAGCAGATCTTGTGATTCAAAAGTTATAACTTGAAGTTTTCTCAATTGTGAAGAAGTAGAGGTGTATTTTTTCTTGGAGTGATTCGGACATAAGGGGGGCTTAGTGTACAATTTTCAGAAGTGAGTGTGTGGGTTAAGGAAGTTATTTGAATTTCAAAACACACATTAAGTGATAGAAGTAATTGTGTGTTCATTTGAATTTGAAAGTGGCTCCTTACCATTTGTGGAATATTGCAATTAGTGATCTCATTTGAATTTGAATTTGAGCTGCCTTTTGTTGTGAGTTGCGGTTTGAAACTTGTATAGAAGTGGGGAAATTCAAGTGTGGAAGAGTGTGTATGTGTGTGCTGTAACATGTATAAAAGGTGTATGTGTGAAGAGTTGTGTTTGTAAAAGTTTAGTGAAGTTGTGTGTGTTTAGTGTGAGTGTCGATGTGATTTGTTGTGTGTGTAAGTATGTGTTGCATTGTGAATTTGTGGAAGTTGTGTGGAGTAAGGTGTTGCACGTTGAGGCTAAAGTGTGAGAGTGTAGTGTATGGATAGTAAACCGTGAAAGGGAAGAGTGGCATTTCAATTTTGAAGTGGAATTGTATAGTGTGTGTTTTTGAAAAAAGTGGAGGAATCACAATTGTCATTTTCAGATTTGAAATCAGAATTGAAAGTTTACATTAAGAGGTCAATTTGAAATTTCAAACACACATTAAGTCATAGTTAATTGTGTATCATTTGAATTTGAAAAAGCCTCTTACCATTTGTGGAGTTATGCACTTATTGAACTTCTTTTGAATTTGAAAGTGGGTTACCTTTTTTGTATTGAAGTTGCGGTTTGATGTTTGTGTGAAGTGGGGAAAGTGCACCATGGCTTGAAGTAGCATGTATGTAGTGTTGTATTTTGTAAAGTTAGTTAAAGGGTTTTTGTATTTTTAGCGTGGTGTTGTGTGTATTATATAGAGAGGTGTTGATTGTTGGCGTGAACATTGTTGAATCGTGAGCAAACGGAAAGTTGTGTAGCGGTGAATGGTGTGTTGTGTATGTGTTTTAATTACTGCCAATTAAGTATTTAAGTGGTGAGAAGCCAAGGCAAGAAAAAGGAAAGTGAGTAGTAGAATTTAAAATTCAAACAAGTCATTAAAGTGTGAAAGTAATTAAACTAGTTACTTAAACACTTGTAGTTAAATTTAATTCTATTTACTTGAAAGTAGTTGAGTGTACTTCATTTGTGGCTTGGTTGTGTACTTAAACCATGGAGGTGTGATGTTAGTTATTGTGTTGTTGGGTTTGAACTCAATCATGTCTAATGAGATGTTTCATTATACTAATGTATTGCACCAGACATTGACTACATTTACTACTAAGGATAATGAACAAAGGGAAAACTTGTTCCATACCTTTTGTAGGGTACAAGGAAATTTATGTGTCCTTATAGTTGATGGTGATAGTTGTACCAATGTGGTAGCAGCATCGTTAGTATTGAAACTAAAACTTGCTACTACTCCACATCCTGAATCGTATACATTGTATTGGCTTAGTGATCAAGGGAGTTTGCATGTGACCCAAAGAGCTAGGGTACCTTTCAGTGTAGGGGATAAATATTGTGATGAAATCGAGTTTGATATTCTACCTATGTGTGCATTCCATATATTGCTTGGCAAGCTTTGGTTATATGACAGGGGGGTCTTACATGATGGCTTTAGGAATACTTATGTATTCTAGAAGGAGGGAAAACGAATTATTTTGAATCTGATGTCGCCTTTAGAGGTTCAAAAGGTTCAACAACAAATCAGTAGACCATCAGAGGGCCATGAGCAGTTGAGCCAACCCTTAGAGCACAAAATTTGTCAGACACGGATATGCCAACCTTTAGAGGATCCTGATAATCATAGTCAGATGAGCAAAGTACTAGAGGACCAAATTGTTCAGGGACAGTTGTGTTCACCTTCAAAGGTACAAGAGGCTTATGAGTAGTTAAGTAAATTAATGGAGGATTCTGAGGGTCAGAGTCAAATGAGTCTATCATCAAAGAGCCAGACTATTCAAAGACAGTTGTGTTCACCTTCAGAGGGTTCAGAGGGCAGTGAGCAGTTTGACCAACCATTTAAGGGCTATGAGGATTAGCGCCATACAGATGAGCTAGAAAAGGAGGAAACAATATCAGTGGAACGGGTTGAGATAGGGGAGAACTCAGTGAATAATGGATTATTATTTTTGTTGCAGATGAGATACATCGTAGAAATAGAGGAGAGAAAGCAATCACCCCCTATGGTATTTCAGATATTGGGATTCTGCTGTGATACTTCTTCAGGTAACTTGTTAGGAGAAAACAATGTCTCTACTACATTTGATCTGTCCGATTTGAGGACAAATCTTTTTGAGGCCTGAGGAGATGATAGGAATCAAAATCTGATAAGACCTATCATTAGGGCAAGAACCAAAGGATTTTGAATCTTGGCAATGAGGGATCATTTTGACCACATCAACCCCGTAATTATTCGTTTACTAACCTCTTTTCTCTTATTCATGTATTGTATATTCCAATAGGCATACTTATCATACTTTACAGGGCGATGGACAAACTCACTAAGACTCAACTTGTGGGTTATCCATGGATTGACCTAAACCAGCGATGAGTTGGGCCGATGAATCCTATGGAAGAGCTAACATGATGAAGACTATTTTTATTTATAATTATTTCTTTGCACTATTTTATGTTGTAATTTCTTTTAGGAAACTTTCATTATGTTTGCAATTCTCATTTAGGACCGGCTACCCTAAAAGTGGCATAGTTGTAATTTTGTGTACTTTCTAACCCTAAATGGAGCAAGTATAAATACTTGCTTAAGTAGGGTTTTGAGGAGGCCATATTTTTCAGAATAGACATACACTTTTTTGTGGGAATTAGGGTTCTTCCTAATTGTCATTGGACTCTTATCAATTTCAATCCCAAGAGTTGAAATTGTGGTGAGTGCAACACTTGAAATTGTGAGTCATATCAATTTCATTTTGTTGTGATTTCTTTTCTTCTCTAGTGTGTAATATCTAGGATTGAATTGAGATATTTCTTGGTCAGATTTGTTTTATCATCATTAGAATTTTTGTGCTTAATTGAGTTACTCTCACATTTTGAATTTGGTTCATCCATTATGCATGTTTCTTGAGCCGTGAAAGTATTGGTTGTGGAAAGGGGCATCATAGTTATTTTCTTGTGGATTATTAGAAGTAATCACGTGGGATTTGGAGTATAATTTGCGATTACCATTGATGATTATACTATTGTGTTGATTTATTTCATGTAATTCATCATTTGGTCCATATATTGCAATTAGGGTTATGTTACAATTGCATCACCTTAAACCAAATTGTGCTAGTCCTTTAGAGATTGTTACTTGGTTTAATTTGCATGTGCTTAATCCCCTTTTAGGCACATCATAATTTAGTACCGGAGCATTGATAAGAGTAAATTAACCCTTGTAAATCATGGGCATTAATGATGAATTTGTATAGTCTTTTGAATAAAATCAATGCGGATTCGGTATTTAACAGATAAATATATGTTTCAGGGTATAATACCAAAGACAAGGAGAAAGATCACAAAAGGAGCATAATTGAAGCTTAAAAGATAAGTTAAAGTTACTCATGGACAACATAGGGAAAGCCACGGCCGTGTCATGAACCGTGGGCACACCTGAAGATGAAAGCGTCACTTGGAAAGGAAGCACGACTTGTGGTAGGGGTGTGCTTGAAGCCGTGGCAGACGCTGCGAAGACTTGGAAAGCTCCAGAACTTGGCACGGGTTATAAGCTAGCCGTACTTCTAGCCGTTGTGATAGCCGTGTTCCTAGCTGTGTTCCTAGCCGTGTCAAACACTGAGCAAGATTGAGGAGTTACATATTATCGACCAGAGGGAGACACGGTTTGAAATCTGGCCGTGCTGTTAGGCGTGTCAGGCGACTGTTATTCACTCGACGAGATTCACTTAGAAAAGGAAAGATACAGTCATATCTTTCCAGCTGAAGATGCTCGGCCATGCCTTGAGAAGTATAGATAGAACAACCCTATTGAGAAAAGGGGAGGAGGAGGCACAAGAGAAACCCTAGAGAAGAGAAGCTGTTGCCAGAATAGTTTCGGATTTGAAGCCAAGATATTTCGTGTTTGAATTTTCTTTATGGACTCAATTATTTTATGTTTTGCTCTTCGTATTAGATTCATGAGTGGCTAATTGTTTCATCCCTGTTCCCTTGAGAAACCCCTGATTGTCATGTGACAGAATTATTGATGTTCAATAATTAATTCTACTCTTTGAGTTTATTCATGTTGCAATTATAGTTTGTTCGTCTTGATATGTGCGCAGTATTAGGATGGGATTATATCTCTGTTATTAAGATTGAGAAATCGTTTAATAGAGTGGATCTGGCATGGATAAAAAGACCCCTTGTACTCCTAGAGATAGGTTATAGGAGGTTTTTTGTATTGAACAAGGTCATTGTGGTCTGGTTTAATTGAGAGTCCTAGGATTTTATTGCAATCTTGATTATGTTAATTGAAGAGAGATCTTAATTGGCTTAATTAGGATTAGAGATTATTTATCTTGAGAAAGACTCTAATCTAGTGTAAGAAACTCTGCAGATCAGAGATTGGGTATTAATCATTGGATAGTTTGGAATTGAATAAAAGCTGCATGAGAATTAGGGGTGGATCTTAGGCAGGGTATGTTTAAATCATTGAATTAATTAAGGGAGCGTTTGAATACATTTACTTTGTTCATTTTATTTGTTTCTTTTAGATTTAAGCAATAATTAGGATAGTTGAGATCATCAATTGTGAGAAGTTAAATAGTAGGAGAATCGTTAGTACTAGTACTTATAAGTCTTCGTAGGATCAATACCTGTACTCCTATGCTATACTGCTAGTCGATAGGTACACTTGCCTGAGAACTGATCGTAAGCTAAGATTGAGTAGAGGGTTAAACTTGTTAGAGCGGTCAGATCGTCCATCAAGCATCATCATACTTGGATTCATTCTTGATCACATCCTTGTTGTGGGAATTGGTTCATAAATATTGAGGAATTGTGCAATTGTTGAACTAGTTTGATTGACATTGTCTAATTGTCTTTCAAATTAGTTTTGCATGTGCTTAATCTTGGTTTTAGCCACATCATAATTGATAATGCTTAATTATACTTTTTTATGAAGTGATTTTTATTATGTTTTTATGAAATAAATGGGTATTTTAATTGATTTTAATACTTATTTGAGTTAAATTTTGATTTTTAGGGGATTGAAAGCTAATTTAGAGTAAAAGGAATGAATTCAAACAAGTTTCATGTAATTTGAAGCTAAAATGAAGAAGATATGAAGCTTAGATGAGAAACACACCTTAGATGATTGTCTATGTTTCTCAACCATGATTCTAAGTAAAGGAAGAGTGTGATAAGTAAAGAACATGGATAAGTACATAATTGTATACTTGCCTATAAACATGTAGGTTTCATTAAATTTTCAATTTTCAAAGATAGAAAGGTTCACAATTGAGATCACAATAATGTTTATGGTCATGATCACGACTTTCTCTTGCAAATTTCACCTAACTAATTATAGATTTAAAGAAGAGAATTGTAGGGACTTTTGGTATTCTTTAAGTAGTAATCTAAGGTTTTGAGAGTATTGCATTCTTAATCCCTAAAGAACTAGACAATTGTGGATTTGATTCAGTTTGAAATAGATTTGGCATTTAAACCTGATTCCAACTAACCAAAAAGTCAAGTATTTAATGTTTGCAATTAAAATTGAGAATAAAACCACCTTACCTAGCAATAGAGCACTCTTGTGAGAGAGGAGACCTAGGTTTGGTCCCCACTATGTGTGAAATGTGTTATAATTTTTCCTCCTCCCCTTGGACATATGTTACCGCCTCATTATACCATATGGTGTCACACATCAATACTTTATTGGTCCACATGGCTATAATTACCCATGTTTGACATGCAAATGCCACATGTCTGAAATGTGTTGTCTTTGTGGCACTATGTATAGTCCATGTGTCGCTATGTGGTGACACATTATCATCTTTAACCTTGAGCACCTCCCTTTTTCAACACTTTCCTAGTTTGTTGAGCTCACTTTAAGCTCCATTTCCCTATAATTTCCATATGTAATCCAAATTAATGTTGGAATCATGTGGATAACATAGGATGCTCTTGATCTATACCAATTTCATGTCTAAGTTCATGCATTTGGAGTTGAAATTAGCTTCAATGCTGAGAAAAACTTAACTGTGCATGATACATGCCTTAGCAAATCATGCCTTTTTTGAAGCAATCAAAGCTTCCATTTTACTTTTTAGGCAAGTGTAGCTTCTCCACAGCTAGATTAATCACCTGAATCATGCTTGTTTCCTCAAAATAAAGGAAAATTCTAAGTACATCCAAGCACCTCCATGGTTGGTAAATCCATGCATTTAAGAGCTTCCATGGTTAAACCAAACTCAATCAATATAAATTGGTACTCAATGAGCTCATCCAATCATCAGTTTTCACTCATCCTCTCTCTATAAGCATATCCATCAACTTTCTCTATCTAGAAAATTTTGCTTGATTCATTTCTCTTTCTCTCTCTAAAAAATCTCCCATTCTAGTGGCTTTCAAAGTAAACCATCACCACCTATAGCTTCCTTATCTTGAGTACTCACAAGAGCCACCAGAATCACCTTTCCAAAACACCTCATATAATCACAACACTGATAATCTAAATACCTTGATATGTTTACATGGTCTTATAAATATATGCTTAAACTTGACCATCAATTGTACTTCATAAGTTATCCAAACAAGAAGATATCAAACCCAAGAAACAAAAATTAAGATGGTTTCGACTTGATATTTTACTAAAAATTAAGGAAGAAGTCAAGAAATTATTAGAAGTTGGGTTTATTAAGGTATCAAATTATCTTGAATGAGTCTCAATCATAGTCCTTGTAATAAAGAAGAATAAAAACGTTTAAGTGTACGTAGTGTTTTGAGACCTAAATCAAGAAATAACAAAGGACAATATCTGTAAAATTCGCAAAATTTTAGTTGTGTATAATACCGGAATAATTAAAAGATTGTACTAAAAGCCTTAAACACAAACCCATATAAAACTATAATAAAAGAAATAATCACACGAAGAGCAAATTATGAGAAATTACTAATTAAATGATAAAATAAATTAAAATTATAGATTTAGAATTGTCAAATAGGAATTTCGAGTAAATATTCACGCTCGAAATAATCAAATTAGCTCAAGCATAAAATTTTATAATAAAATGCTAAAATCTTATATTTTATCGATGTTGTCGCGCTTGTGAAACTACACTAAAAATTTTGAAACCCTAATTATAATAAAGTATTAGTTAACAATAATAATAATAATAATAATGAGACGCATATATATATATATATATATATATATGTAGGGGCCGGCCGTAGAGGACCCACGCCACATAGGAAAAACAAATAAGAAAAACAATGAAAAGAAAAAAAAAAGAGAGGAAAGAAATGACACAGGGATGAGAAAACGAAAGGGGAGAAAAAGGGAAAAGCCAACAAAAAAAATCATATCTCACACAAACGACCTCCAATTGATGATTTGAGATCATTAACGTGTTTCTCGAGGTGAGTGCAACTTAACTAGACCAATTTTTTTTGTGAAACAGAGTTAGTTTTTAAAAGTTATATACAAAAAACAAATAGGTGTAAAAATTAATATTTTACCTAAAATTAGTTGTAATAGCTAGAGAAATACTAGGTGCAGTGATATAAACTATGTGTAGTATGTAATAATATACTTTTCTCTAATTTTTTAGGTGAAGAAAATTTCGGCTTGGAGATACTCGAAAACTATTTCGATTAAACTCCGAGAAAATGAGATTAAGGTGAATAGAACTTTGTGACGTGTTGTATTATGTGTATATTGTTGATTTTCGTGTGTTTTATTAAGGATTTTTGCTGCTATATAAGGATATATAATATATATATATATATATATATATATATATATATATTATATATATATATATGTATGTATATTTATCTGTGTACTGTGCGTGAATGTGGATTTCGTTCCTTGGAGCGAGTAGCAGCCATTAGACATATATATATATATATATATATATATAAACATCCGTGATTAGTGGGCTGCTCGTGCTGCGTGAGTGGAATTGTTTTTTTTTTTTTTCTTTTCTTGTCCCTTCTTCCTTACGGCTGCAGGGAACATATATATATATATATGTACAACAATCCGTGATTAGTGGGCCGCTCGTGCTGTGTGAGTGGAATTGTTTTTTTCTTGTCCCTTCTTCCTTACGGCTGTAGGGTAACATATATATATATAAACCGTTGTTAGCTTTGTTTCTTATTCCGTGGAACGTGTGCGTGTATGCTATTTCCTTGCTCCTTGGCTGCCTATATAATCATATATATATACGTACAAGCATCAGATGGGAAGCTACTAGAAGAAGGCTAATTGGGCCGTGAATGGACATATATATATGTATGTGTTGATGATATTGCGGGGTGTGGGAAGAAGGAAATCTAGATGGAGTTGCTAGTTAAATAATATGTATATGTGTATACATGTATAGGCTGGTTAGCTCCGAGATTCCGTAGGAAATCCTTCGAAATAGCATGTGTGTACGTGGGATAGGGGGTTGCGAGATGGGAAAGGTCGAGCTGAAATGGGATGTATGGTGGCGGTATAATATACACCATATGAAGGTATGTATATGTATAAGTGTAAGTGCATGTACTGGACCTGCTCTCAATTATGTATGTGAGGTTTGTAAATATATATATATATATATATATATATATATATATATATATATATATATATATATATATATATGTACATGTTTATATGTGGTATGATGAAAGTAGGATTAGAAGCTCAACTTGAGAATGTGGGCTATAAAATGAAATGGAAGTGGGAATTAGGATTATATTGGTGTTAGTTTTCTTATGGGCTTGTGAGTTGGGGAATTGAAAGGAGGGTGGAAATCTATGAACGCGGATGCGGAAAAAAAAAAAAAAACATGTATGTGCATATAGGTATTGGATCTTTTCCTTAGTGAGTGTGCGTGGTATTACTAGTAGGAGTAAAGGAAGATGTCATGGTATGATCATGGTTGACAATTGTTGGGATTGATGAGAAAATTGTAGACACATGTTGACATGGAGGTCGTTGGCAGCGAAAGCAAGAAAAAGGGGAGTCTAGGAAGTTGATCTAAACCACAAGTATGGCATGCATCATGAGTTGAAATAGAGGATTTAAGATGCTAATAGTCTAAGTCCTTATCATTATGGTTATATACACTAGGTGTAAGTGAGATGGAATAAATAGGATGTCGAAACAGGTATAAGCCGTAAACATTAGGTATATATGTATATGTAACTAAGAACAAGGCATAATCATAATCACGAATAAGAAGCCCATTGTTTGATGAGCTCCTGCAAGATTATGAATGTTGTTTATTTGATGTGACGTTTGTGCCTCACTCTTTGAAATGATTAAATGTGTTGTGAATAGATTGTTGACATGATTGCCAATTGCATATGTGCTTGACCTTGGATGATCATCTTAAAACTCTAACCGATTATGAGATTTAATTAAAAAGCTAGTATGCATTGCATGAACATTGCATTGTTCAAGGCCATTACAGCTACAGGACGCATTGGAAGTGATCAGAGGATCTCTATTCCGCCAAGTGCAAACTAAGTGATTAAGGGATTGTCATGCCTTGGTGATTCCGAGTCTGACCTATCTCTTGAGGGTGTAAATGCTCGGTGTATAAGAGGCACCTGAGCCTAAATCCCTAAAGCTAAGATACAATTATAATAAAGTGATAAGAGTAATTGAATTGTTTGTAAGACCCAAGCGCTGATAGTGGCTTCGGAATCCCCAACCTAAGGTCAAGGGGAGCGTAAACCCTAGACTTCACGTTGGTTGTTGGGAGACCACATGAAATGCTGCATTCATGTGATTGTTCATGTATAGCATTTGTTTTGATAACTTGTTTGAAATTGATTGTGTTTGTTGCAACACTAAGAGATTGCACCCTATCTCACTAAGCTTTGGCTTACCCTCCTATAGATTTTTCCTTGCAGGTCGAGACTACCGGAATTTCCTTATGAATTGACGAACCAAAGCAAGTTCTTGTCGCTTAACTGAGGGCATGGTTCGTGGGAAGATTGCAAGAACTAGATCAATGTAGATTTTGGTAGACTGGATTTTGTAATTGATGTAAATGTATTTAAGTGATCCGGTAGGATCTTAGGTGTACCTATGGTGGTGTAATGGGACCCATTTGAGGCCCAGCGATAATATTGTAATTGATTGCTTCGTGAGCAGGGAATGTTATTATTATGATTAACATGCACAACACTGAAGATGAGACACTTCGCGATTGCTTAATGGGGGGGTTAAGCAATCGTGGCGGGTTGTCATGAGGAGCCCTTAGAGTAGGGCGTGACAATATCCCTTTACCCTAAAGAGATGTCTTAGTAGATAGTATAACTATAAACCATCTTTTCTCATTTATGGGTGGACTCTTCAGATATAACCAAATTAGGATTTAGAAGAAGATAAGACTAAGATAACCTTCATTATAACCTGAGGGACATTTTGTTAAAAAGTTATGCCCTTTGGTCTTAAAAATGCTAGAGCATCATATCAAAGAGAGATGGTTAAGTTATTTCATAACATGATGCATCAAGAGATTGAGGTGTATATTGACGATATGATCGCTAAATCTAAAGAAGGGGAAGACCATGTAAACATTCTAAAATATTTCTTTAACTAATTAAGAAATAACAACTAAAACTTAACAAAAAAAAAAAAATGAACTTTCAAAGTTAACTCTACGAAATTACTGGGTTTTATGGTCAATCAAAGTGGCATCATGGTGAATCTAGATAAAGTCAAAGCAATACTAGAAATGTTACCTGCATGCACACTTAAAGAGGTCTGATAACTTTTAGGATGTCTAAATTACATCGATCGATTCATCTCACAACTCATAAATAAATGTTGCCCTATATTCAAACTATTGAAGAAAAATGTCGCCATAGAGTGGAATGAGGAATGTGAAGAAGGTTTCATGGGACTCAAGCAATATCTCATGAATCCTCCTATATTGGTAGTTCCTAAACCTAGCGGGCTATTGTTCTTGTACCTAACAATACTCTTTGAGTCTATAGGGTGTTTACTTGGCTAGAAGGACGAAAGAGAAAGGTAAGAAGCCATTTACTACTTGAGTAAGAAGTATACTAAAGGGGAACAAAAATACCTGGAAGTAGAAAGTATGTGTTGTGTATTAGTTTAGATTATGTACTGATTTAGACAGTATATATTATACTATTCAATTGAGTTATTAACAAGATATGATCCCTTAAAATATTTAGCAGACAAACTAGCCTTGATTGGTAGGATTTCTAAATTGCAATTGTTATTATCTACATTCGGCATCACCTATGTGAACCGGAGTTCAGTTAAAGGCAAGCTATGGCAAACCAATTAATCAAACATCTACTTGAAGGAACTTCAAAAGAACTATAAGCCCAATTCCTAGATGAAGATATACTGGTAGTTGAATGCAAGTCTGACTTTGAAATATAAAAGATTTGCAAATGGAAGTTGCACTTTGATGAAGTTGCTAGCGTATTTGAAAGGAATCAAAATCTGTCAAGACTTATCATTAGGGCAAGAGTCAAAGGATTTCAAATCTTGGTGATGAGGGCCCATTTTGAGCAAATTGACCTTGGAATTGTTTATAAATTAACCTCTTTTCTACTATTCTTGTATTGTGCTTTCTAACAGGCACATTTATTTGGCTTCACAGGGCGATGGACAAATTCACTAAGACTCAGCTTGTAGGTTATCCATAGATCAACCTAAACCGGCGATAAGCTAGGCCGACGAATCCTATGGAAGAGCTAGCTTCTTGAAGACTAATTTATATATATATTTGTTATTTACTTGAACTATTTATGTTGTAATTTCTTTTGGGACACTTTCATTTTGTTTGTAATTCTCTTTTGGATCAGCTACCCTAAAAGTGGCATGGTTGTAATTTTGTGTACTTTCTAACCCTAAAGGGAGCAAGTATAAATACTTGCTTAAGTAGGGTTTTGGGGAGGCATTTTTCAGATTTGAACATACACTTTACGTGAGGGAATTAGGGTTCTTCCTAATTCAATTTCTCTTATCAATTTCAATCCTAAGAATTGAAATTGTGGCGAGTGCAATAAGGAGAAATTGTGAGTTATATCAATTTCTAATTGTTGTGTTTCTTTTCATCTCTAATGAGTCATATCTAAGGTTGGATTGAAATCTTCTTAGACAGATTTTGATTGCATTTGTAATCAAATTATCATTTCATAATTAATTGGTTCTTAGTACTTGTTAATAACATCAATTTGTCATTATACTTGTGGCGTGGAATTTCTTTGATGTAAGGAGGATCACGGTTTGAATTTATGTATCGTTGATTGGAATTCTCTTGGAACTTAAGTTAGTTATTTGATTCAATTGAGAGTTATCATCTTTGTAGATTTCATCTCTTGATTTTATCTTTTGGTTCATCTTCCATCAATTAGGGTTCATGCAATTTGTCTTACCTTTAAACCGAATTTGTTCTTGTCTTTTGAGGTTTATATTTAGGTTATTTTGATTGTGCTTAATCCCCTTTTAGGCACGTCATAATTTGGTACCAAAGATATATCATATTTGGATTTAAGATTGAATACATCCTAGTTGTGGGAATTGGTTACATTCATTGGAAATTGATGCCATTGTTTATGTGATTGAGACTAGTTTGATTGACATTGTTTGTTTGTCTTTCAAATTAGTTTTACATGTGCTTAATCTTGGTTTTAGGCACATCAGTATTTGTGATAGGAATCATATACCTACAGGACCTATCACTAGAGCAAGAGCCAAAAGATTACAAAATTTGGTAATTAGGGTCTTCATTAAACTATTAAACCTCGATGATGTTTGTTTAGTATCTTCTTTTCCATTCTATAATTGTTGTGCATTCTAGTAGGTACATTTATCGATTTTTCAAGACGACGAGTAAAATTCACTAAGGATCAATTGTGAGTTATTCATGGACCTACATCAATCAAAGGAATCGGTCCAACAATTGCTCATTGGATGATGGGAATCAAAATCCGACAAGACCTATCATTAGGACAAAAATTGAAGGATTTCAAATCTTGGCAATGAGGGCCCATTTCAAGCAGATCAACCTCGGAATAAATTATTATCTAACCTCTTTTATCTTATTCATGAATTGTATATTCCAACAGGTATGCTTATTTGGTTTCACAAGGCGATGGATAAACTCACTAAGACTCAGCTTGTGGGTTATCTATGGACCGACCTGAACCGGCGATGAGTTGAACCGACGGATTCCATCATGAAGCTAGCCTGCCGAAGATTATTTTCTTTACTTGTAATTTATGTTTGAACCATTTATTTTGTAAGCTTTATGGGACATTTTATTTGGTTGTATTTTACCTTTAGGACCGGCCACCTTATAGTGGCATAGTTGTGATTTTTTAGTCATTCTAACCCTAAAGGGTGCAAGTATAAATACTTGCAAATTAGGGTTTTTGAGGAGCTTTTGAACATTGGAAAAAAAAACACCCCTTTTGCCGTGAGAGAGAGTGCCTCTTTCAAGCAATTGCTCTTATCAATTTCCTTAGTGAAATTGTGGCGAGTAGGCTTGGATTTGTTGTGTGTTATATCAACAAATTACAAGTTGATCCTAATTCCAAACTAGTGAGTCATATCTGGTGAGGATTTAGTTATTTTATGTACTTTTGTTCTTATGAAATTAGGGTTCTAATTTCGAAATTTGAAAGCACCTTTGAATTGAATTTGAATCCCATTTCATTTTCATTCTTGCAATCAACGTTATATCACATATTGTTGTTCATCAATATTTCGGTTTCTTGAGGAATTTTGAGTCATTTCCCTTCTTGTGGCGTGGATCTTCATAGGGATTTCATCCCTTCTTTTGTATGTGCTTGAAACCCCCTTTTGAGCACATCATATACACCTCTTTTCACGTGTGAATTAGGGTTCATACCTTGGTTCCAACTCTTATCAATTTCAATTCCAAGACTTGAAATTGTGGCGAGTGCAACATCTTGAAATTGTGAGTTATATCAATTTCATTTTGTTGTGATTTCTTTTCTTCTCTAGTGTGTTGTATCTAGGGTTGATTAGAGATAGTTCTTGGTCAGATTTACATCTTATGGTACACGAATTCTTGTGATTATTTGAAGTACTTATCATTTGATTTGGATCATCATTGAAAAGTTTCCTTGAAAACGTGAATTTCACCATTTAGAAAAGGAATCTTACTTTACGGTTTTCTTTGTCAAATTGAGGCTTCATTTGCGTGGATTATATGAAATTAGAGTGTTGTTAGAAGCCATTTCCATTGTGGTATTCAGATTATATCATTAGTTGTTTGAATTTCATCATTTCATCATTAGGTTTCATTTGAAAAGTACCATTTTTGGATCCGATTTTGCCTAGACTTGAGATATCTTTTCTTAAGTCTTTTGGATGTGCTTTTAAGAGTGATTAGGCACATCATATTTTGGTATCAGAGCTTAAGGTTAAGAGGAGGGATTGTTGAATTTGAGATTTTTGATCCTTATATTGTTATCTTCCTATTGCCGTGAGTTGCTTATGGTTAAGAGGAGGAATTGTTGCAATTAGGATTGTCCTTTGTTTCCATGTTGTCGTAAGTTAATTGAAGGTATATGAGAAGGGTTTTGTTGATTGAAGTTTTGGGAATTGAAAGTTTTTGGTATTACCTTTGTGAACCGAATTGCAAGGGAGTGGAAATTCGGATCAAGTGAATGTATTTTTTTGTTGTTGTTACCTTGATGTTTACGTGATTGATCCTTGTTGAAATTGAGGATTAATTGAGTTGTTTGTATTGGTACTAAATGGCGTGAGTATCTTACTCGGGAAGTTGAAACTTGTTGTTGTAGAAGTGGACATCTTGTTGTAATTTTTTGTCTTGACTTCACCGTGAAGGAAGGGAAAGTTAGTGCAATTTCGGAAGTGCAATTGTGAAGGAAGGGAATTGTATTTGTTTTGCATTGTTGAATTCGGAATTGTGTAGGAAGTTAAGAGTGTTTGTATTGCATTAGGAATTCGGAATTGTGGAAGGATATGTGCAATTTCCAGATTTGATTAGTGTGTAAGAAAGGAAGTTATTTGATTTCAAAACAAGCATTAAGAGTGAAGGAGTTAATTGTGCTTGTTTGAATTTGAAAATTTGCATCTTACCAAATGTGGAGGAATTGCAATTAGTGAAGTGGTTTGATTTCAAATTTAATTTGCTGCCTTTGTTGTGTTAATTTCGGTTGGAAAATTGTGTTGAAGTGGATATAGTGCACCGTGAGTGTGTAGGAGTGTATATGGTGTTGTGTGTGCAAATTGGAAGTGGAAGTGTATAATTTCCAGATTTGAATTTGCGTGGAAGAAGAGGAAACAATTTGAATTGAAACACATCCATTTGCTTCAAGTAGTTAAGAGTGGTATTGATTATATTTCATTTGAATTTGAAATTGATTCTTACCATTTGTGGCAAAGTTGCATTAAGGTTGTCACTTGTGAATTTGTTGCCGTGTATGTATGTAAGTTGCGGTGGAAGTGGAGTGTATAGTTGTTGTTGCCGTTTCTTGTTGTTGTTGCCATTTAAAGGAGCATTTTAGTTAGTTTTGTTTGTTGCTACCGTGGAAGTGAAGAGTTGCAACATATTATTGTTGCGTGAATTTATTGTGTTGTATGTAAAGTGTATAAGTGGCGGAGTGAGTTGGTTTTTGGCGTGAATTGTTTTTGTGAAGCAAGTGTGCTACAATTACTAGACATTACATTGGTACATCAAATAGATTGCATCCACAAAAATGTCTATTAATAGTGTGAATGGAGGAATGAGTGATGTAGCATATAGTCGAATTGGTGGAGGTCAGGGTTCTAATGTTGCAGGTGGGAGGACCTTAGATGAACAACTTCGGGACCTTAGAAAACTTGTTACTACATTAGCAACAAGGATTGATAGGATGACATTGCCACCACCACCAGTGATACACCTTCAGGAGCCACCTAGAGCAAAGGGAGATTATCATGCTCTTAGAGAAGATAGAGTTGGTAATTTTGGACTTAAACCATTCCTAGAAATGGAATTTAGACCACCTAGAGGCTCAGAGTGTGGAGAGCTACAAATGCCTTCACTTGAAGATAAGGGTTCCACAGTTGAAAGATGTCAAACACCACTGTGCCAACCTTCAGAGGTTTCTGAAGGTAATGATCAGTTGGACCAATTGTTAGAAGACTCTAGGGATCAGCATAACAGGGATGAGTCAGAGGAAACAAACTCGTTGGAAAGTGTTGAGATAGAGGAAACATCAGTCGATAATGAGTCCTTGTTTTTGTTACAGGAGAGATACATCCTAGAGATGGAGGAAAGAAAACAATCATCTACTATAGTATTTCAGATATTGGGATTCTGTAGAGATACTCCTTCAGATGGATTACTTTTGGGAAACAGAGTCTCTGCTGCATTTGAACTGCAAGATTTGAGGTCCAAGGAGATGATGGGAATCAAAATCCGACAAGACCTATCATTAGGACAAAAATTGAAGGATTTCAAATCTTGGCAATGAGGGCCCATTTCAAGCAGATCAACCTCGGAATAAATTATTATCTAACCTCTTTTATCTTATTCATGAATTGTATATTCCAACAGGTATGCTTATTTGGTTTCACAAGGCGATGGATAAACTCACTAAGACTCAGCTTGTGGGTTATCTATGAACCGACCTGAACCGGCGATGAGTTGAACCGACGGATTCCATCATGAAGCTAGCCTGCCGAAGATTATTTTCTTTACTTGTAATTTATGTTTGAACCATTTATTTTGTAAGCTTTATGGGACATTTTATTTGGTTGTATTTTACCTTTAGGACCGGCCACCTTATAGTGGCATAGTTGTGATTTTTTAGTCATTCTAACCCTAAAGGGTGCAAGTATAAATACTTGCAAATTAGGGTTTTTGAGGAGCTTTTGAACATTGGAAAAAAAACACCCCTTTTGCCGTGAGAGAGAGTGCCTCTTTCAAGCAATTGCTCTTATCAATTTCCTTAGTGAAATTGTGGCGAGTAGGCTTGGATTTGTTGTGTGTTATATCAACAAATTACAAGTTGATCCTAATTCCAAACTAGTGAGTCATATCTGGTGAGGATTTAGTTATTTTATGTACTTTTGTTCTTATGAAATTAGGGTTCTAATTTCGAAATTTGAAAGCACCTTTGAATTGAATTTGAATCCCATTTCATTTTCATTCTTGCAATCAACGTTATATCACATATTGTTGTTCATCAATATTTCGGTTTCTTGAGGAATTTTGAGTCATTTCCCCTCTTGTGGCGTGGATCTTCATAGGGATTTCATCCCTTCTTTTGTATGTGCTTGAAACCCCCTTTTGAGCACATCATATACACCTCTTTTCACGTGTGAATTAGGGTTCATACCTTGGTTCCAACTCTTATCAATTTCAATTCCAAGACTTGAAATTGTGAGTTATATCAATTTCATTTTGTTGTGATTTCTTTTCTTCTCTAGTGTGTTGTATCTAGGGTTGATTAGAGATAGTTCTTGGTCAGATTTACATCTTATGGTACACGAATTCTTGTGATTATTTGAAGTACTTATCATTTGATTTGGATCATCATTGAAAAGTTTCCTTGAAAACGTGAATTTCACCATTTAGAAAAGGAATCTTACTTTACGGTTTTCTTTGTCAAATTGAGGCTTCATTTGCGTGGATTATATGAAATTAGAGTGTTGTTAGAAGCCATTTCCATTGTGGTATTCAGATTATATCATTAGTCGTTTGAATTTCATCATTTCATCATTAGGTTTCATTTGAAAAGTACCATTTTTGGATCCGATTTTGCCTAGACTTGAGATATCTTTTCTTAAGTCTTTTGGATGTGCTTTTAAGAGTGATTAGGCACATCATATTTTGGTATCAGAGCTTAAGGTTAAGAGGAGGGATTGTTGAATTTGAGATTTTTGATCCTTATATTGTTATCTTCCTATTGCCGTGAGTTGCTTATGGTTAAGAGGAGGAATTGTTGCAATTAGGATTGTCCTTTGTTTCCATGTTGTCGTAAGTTAATTGAAGGTATATGAGAAGGGTTTTGTTGATTGAAGTTTTGGGAATTGAAAGTTTTTGGTATTACCTTTGTGAACCGAATTGCAAGGGAGTGGAAATTCGGATCAAGTGAATGTATTTTTTTGTTGTTGTTACCTTGATGTTTACGTGATTGATCCTTGTTGAAATTGAGGATTAATTGAGTTGTTTGTATTGGTACTAATTGGCGTGAGTATCTTACTCGGGAAGTTGAAACTTGTTGTTGTAGAAGTGGACATCTTGTTGTAATTTTTTGTCTTGACTTCACCGTGAAGGAAGGGAAAGTTAGTGCAATTTCGGAAGTGCAATTGTGAAGGAAGGGAATTGTATTTGTTTTGCATTGTTGAATTCGGAATTGTGTAGGAAGTTAAGAGTGTTTGTATTGCATTAGGAATTCGGAATTGTGGAAGGATATGTGCAATTTCCAGATTTGATTAGTGTGTAAGAAAGGAAGTTATTTGATTTCAAAACAAGCATTAAGAGTGAAGGAGTTAATTGTGCTTGTTTGAATTTGAAAATTTACATCTTACCAAATGTGGAGGAATTGCAATTAGTGAAGTGGTTTGATTTCAAATTTAATTTGCTGCCTTTGTTGTGTTAATTTCGGTTGGAAAATTGTGTTGAAGTGGATATAGTGCACCGTGAGTGTGTAGGAGTGTATATGGTGTTGTGTGTGCAAATTGGAAGTGGAAGTGTATAATTTCCAGATTTGAATTTGCGTGGAAGAAGAGGAAACAATTTGAATTGAAACAAATCCATTTGCTTCAAGTAGTTAAGAGTGGTATTGATTATATTTCATTTGAATTTGAAATTGATTCTTACCATTTGTGGCAAAGTTGCATTAAGGTTGTCACTTGTGAATTTGTTGCCGTGTATGTATGTAAGTTGCGGTGGAAGTGGAGTGTATAGTTGTTGTTGCCGTTTCTTGTTGTTGTTGCCATTTAAAGGAGCATTTTAGTTAGTTTTGTTTGTTGCTACCGTGGAAGTGAAGAGTTGCAACATATTATTGTTGCGTGAATTTATTGTGTTGTATGTAAAGTGTATAAGTGGCGGAGTGAGTTGGTTTTTGGCTTGAATTGTTTTTGTGAAGCAAGTGTGCTACAATTACTAGACATTACATTGGTACATCAAATAGATTGCATCCACAAAAATGTCTATTAATAGTGTGAATGGAGGAATGAGTGATGTAGCATATAGTCGAATTGGTGGAGGTCAGGGTTCTAATGTTGCAGGTGGGAGACCTTAGATGAACAACTTCGGGACCTTAGAAAACTTGTTACTACATTAGCAACAAGGATTGATAGGATGACATTGCCACCACCACCAGTGATACACCTTCAGGAGCCACCTAGAGCAAAGGGAGATTATCATGCTCTTAGAGAAGATAGAGTTGGTAATTTTGGACTTAAACCATTCCCAGAAATGGAATTTAGACCACCTAGAGGCTCAGAGTGTGGAGAGCTACAAATGCCTTCACTTGAAGATAAGGGTTCCACAGTTGAAAGATGTCAAACACCACTGTGCCAACCTTCAGAGGTTTCTGAAGGTAATGATCAGTTGGACCAATTGTTAGAAGACTCTAGGGATCAGCATAACAGGGATGAGTCAGAGGAAACAAACTCGTTGGAAAGTGTTGAGATAGAGGAAACATCAGTCGATAATGAGTCCTTGTTTTTGTTACAGGAGAGATACATCCTAGAGATGGAGGAAAGAAAACAATCATCTACTATAGTATTTCAGATATTGGGATTCTGTAGAGATACTCCTTCAGATGGATTACTTTTGGGAAACAGAGTCTCTGCTGCATTTGAACTGCAAGATTTGAGGTCCAAGGAGATGATGGGAATCAAAATCCGACAAGACCTATCATTAGGACAAAAATTGAAGGATTTCAAATCTTGGCAATGAGGGCCCATTTCAAGCAGATCAACCTCGGAATAAATTATTATCTAACCTCTTTTATCTTATTCATGAATTGTATATTCCAACAGGTATGCTTATTTGGTTTCACAAGGCGATGGATAAACTCACTAAGACTCAGCTTGTGGGTTATCTATGGACCGACCTGAACCGGCGATGAGTTGAACCGACGGATTCCATCATGAAGCTAGCCTGCCGAAGATATTTTCTTTACTTGTAATTTATGTTTGAACCATTTATTTTGTAAGCTTTATGGGACATTTTATTTGGTTGTATTTTACCTTTAGGACCGGCCACCTTATAGTGGCATAGTTGTGATTTTTTAGTCATTCTAACCCTAAAGGGTGCAAGTATAAATACTTGCAAATTAGGGTTTTTGAGGAGCTTTTGAACATTGGAAAAAAAACACCCCTTTTGCCGTGAGAGAGAGTGCCTCTTTCAAGCAATTGCTCTTATCAATTTCCTTAGTGAAATTGTGGCGAGTAGGCTTGGATTTGTTGTGTGTTATATCAACAAATTACAAGTTGATCCTAATTCCAAACTAGTGAGTCATATCTGGTGAGGATTTAGTTATTTTATGTACTTTTGTTCTTATGAAATTAGGGTTCTAATTTCGAAATTTGAAAGCACCTTTGAATTGAATTTGAATCCCATTTCATTTTCATTCTTGCAATCAACGTTATATCACATATTGTTGTTCATCAATATTTCGGTTTCTTGAGGAATTTTGAGTCATTTCCCCTCTTGTGGCGTGGATCTTCATAGGGATTTCATCCCTTCTTTTGTATGTGCTTGAAACCCCCTTTTGAGCACATCATATACACCTCTTTTCACGTGTGAATTAGGGTTCATACCTTGGTTCCAACTCTTATCAATTTCAATTCCAAGACTTGAAATTGTGGCGAGTGCAACATCTTGAAATTGTGAGTTATATCAATTTCATTTTGTTGTGATTTCTTTTCTTCTCTAGTGTGTTGTATCTAGGGTTGATTAGAGATAGTTCTTGGTCAGATTTACATCTTATGGTACACGAATTCTTGTGATTATTTGAAGTACTTATCATTTGATTTGGATCATCATTGAAAAGTTTCCTTGAAAACGTGAATTTCACCATTTAGAAAAGGAATCTTACTTTACGGTTTTCTTTGTCAAATTGAGGCTTCATTTGCGTGGATTATATGAAATTAGAGTGTTGTTAGAAGCCATTTCCATTGTGGTATTCGGATTATATCATTAGTTGTTTGAATTTCATCATTTCATCATTAGGTTTCTTTTGAAAAGTACCATTTTTGGATCCGATTTTGCCTAGACTTGAGATATCTTTTCTTAAGTCTTTTGGATGTGCTTTTAAGAGTGATTAGGCACATCATATTTTGGTATCAGAGCTTAAGGTTAAGAGGAGGGATTGTTGAATTTGAGATTTTTGATCCTTATATTGTTATCTTCCTATTGCCGTGAGTTGCTTATGGTTAAGAGGAGGAATTGTTGCAATTAGGATTGTCCTTTGTTTCCATGTTGTCGTAAGTTAATTGAAGGTATATGAGAAGGGTTTTGTTGATTGAAGTTTTGGGAATTGAAAGTTTTTGGTATTACCTTTGTGAACCGAATTGCAAGGGAGTGGAAATTCGGATCAAGTGAATGTATTTTTTTGTTGTTGTTACCTTGATGTTTACGTGATTGATCCTTGTTGAAATTGAGGATTAATTGAGTTGTTTGTATTGGTACTAATTGGCGTGAGTATCTTACTCGGGAAGTTGAAACTTGTTGTTGTAGAAGTGGACATCTTGTTGTAATTTTTTGTCTTGACTTCACCGTGAAGGAAGGGAAAGTTAGTGCAATTTCGGAAGTGCAATTGTGAAGGAAGGGAATTGTATTTGTTTTGCATTGTTGAATTCGGAATTGTGTAGGAAGTTAAGAGTGTTTGTATTGCATTAGGAATTCGGAATTGTGGAAGGATATGTGCAATTTCCAGGTTTGATTAGTGTGTAAGAAAGGAAGTTATTTGATTTCAAAACAAGCATTAAGAGTGAAGGAGTTAATTGTGCTTGTTTGAATTTGAAAATTTGCATCTTACCAAATGTGGAGGAATTGCAATTAGTGAAGTGGTTTGATTTCAAATTTAATTTGCTGCCTTTGTTGTGTTAATTTCGGTTGGAAAATTGTGTTGAAGTGGATATAGTGCACCGTGAGTGTGAAGGAGTGTATATGGTGTTGTGTGTGCAAATTGGAAGTGGAAGTGTATAATTTCCAGATTTGAATTTGCGTGGAAGAAGAGGAAACAATTTGAATTGAAACACATCCATTTGCTTCAAGTAGTTAAGAGTGGTATTGATTATATTTCATTTGAATTTGAAATTGATTCTTACCATTTGTGGCAAAGTTGCATTAAGGTTGTCACTTGTGAATTTGTGGCCGTGTATGTATGTAAGTTGCGGTGGAAGTGGAGTGTATAGTTGTTGTTGCCGTTTCTTGTTGTTGTTGCCATTTAAAGGAGCATTTTAGTTAGTTTTGTTTGTTGCTACCGTGGAAGTGAAGAGTTGCAACATATTATTGTTGCGTGAATTTATTGTGTTGTTTGTAAAGTGTATAAGTGGCGGAGTGAGTTGGTTTTTGGCGTGAATTGTTTTTGTGAAGCAAGTGTGCTACAATTACTAGACATTACATTGGTACATCAAATAGATTGCATCCACAAAAATGTCTATTAATAGTGTGAATGGAGGAATGAGTGATGTAGCATATAGTCGAATTGGTGGAGGTCAGGGTTCTAATGTTGCAGGTGGGAGGACCTTAGATGAACAACTTCGGGACCTTAGAAAACTTGTTACTACATTAGCAACAAGGATTGATAGGATGACATTGCCACCACCACCAGTGATACACCTTCAGGAGCCACCTAGAGCAAAGGGAGATTATCATGCTCTTAGAGAAGATAGAGTTGGTAATTTTGGACTTAAACCATTCCCAGAAATGGAATTTAGACCACCTAGAGGCTCAGAGTGTGCAGAGCTACAAATGCCTTCACTTGAAGATAAGGGTTCTACAGTTGAAAGATGTCAAACACCACTGTGCCAACCTTCAGAGGTTTCTGAAGGTAATGATCAGTTGGACCAATTGTTAGAAGACTCTAGGGATCAGCATAACAGGGATGAGTCAGAGGAAACAAACTCGTTGGAAAGTGTTGAGATAGAGGAAACATCAGTCGATAATGAGTCCTTGTTTTTGTTACAGGAGAGATACATCCTAGAGATGGAGGAAAGAAAACAATCATCTACTATAGTATCTCAGATATTGGGATTCTGTAGAGATACTCCTTCAGATGGATTACTTTTGGGAAACAGAGTCTCTGCTGCATTTGAACTGCAAGATTTGAGGTCCAAGGAGATGATGGGAATCAAAATCCGACAAGACCTATCATTAGGACAAAAATTGAAGGATTTCAAATCTTGGCAATGAGGGCCCATTTCAAGCAGATCAACCTCGGAATAAATTATTATCTAACCTCTTTTATCTTATTCATGAATTGTATATTCCAACAGGTATGCTTATTTGGTTTCACAAGGCGATGGATAAACTCACTAAGACTCAGCTTGTGGGTTATCTATGGACCGACCTGAACCGGCGATGAGTTGAACCGACGGATTCCATCATGAAGCTAGCCTGCCGAAGATTATTTTCTTTACTTGTAATTTATGTTTGAACCATTTATTTTGTAAGCTTTATGGGACATTTTATTTGGTTGTATTTTACCTTTAGGACCGGCCACCTTATAGTGGCAAAGTTGTGATTTTTTAGTCATTCTAACCCTAAAGGGTGCAAGTATAAATACTTGCAAATTAGGGTTTTTGAGGAGCTTTTGAACATTGGAAAAAAAACACCCCTTTTGCCGTGAGAGAGAGTGCCTCTTTCAAGCAATTGCTCTTATCAATTTCCTTAGTGAAATTGTGGCGAGTAGGCTTGGATTTGTTGTGTGTTATATCAACAAATTACAAGTTGATCCTAATTCCAAACTAGTGAGTCATATCTGGTGAGGATTTAGTTATTTTATGTACTTTTGTTCTTATGAAATTAGGGTTCTAATTTCGAAATTTGAAAGAACCTTTGAATTGAATTTGAATCCCATTTCATTTTCATTCTTGCAATCAACGTTATATCACATATTGTTGTTCATCAATATTTCGGTTTCTTGAGGAATTTTGAGTCATTTCCCCTCTTGTGGCGTGGATCTTCATAGGGATTTCATCCCTTCTTTTGTATGTGCTTGAAACCCCCTTTTGAGCACATCATATACACCTCTTTTCACGTGTGAATTAGGGTTCATACCTTGGTTCCAACTCTTATCAATTTCAATTCCAAGACTTGAAATTGTGGCGAGTGCAACATCTTGAAATTGTGAGTTATATCAATTTCATTTTGTTGTGATTTCTTTTCTTCTCTAGTGTGTTGTATCTAGGGTTGATTAGAGATAGTTCTTGGTCAGATTTACATCTTATGGTACACGAATTCTTGTGATTATTTGAAGTACTTATCATTTGATTTGGATCATCATTGAAAAGTTTCCTTGAAAACGTGAATTTCACCATTTAGAAAAGGAATCTTACTTTACGGTTTTCTTTGTCAAATTGAGGCTTCATTTGCGTGGATTATATGAAATTGGAGTGTTGTTAGAAGCCATTTCCATTGTGGTATTCAGATTATATCATTAGTTGTTTGAATTTCATCATTTCATCATTAGGTTTCATTTGAAAAGTAACATTTTTGGATCCGATTTTGCCTAGACTTGAGATATCTTTTCTTAAGTCTTTTGGATGTGCTTTTAAGAGTGATTAGGCACATCATATTTTGGTATCAGAGCTTAAGGTTAAGAGGAGGGATTGTTGAATTTGAGATTTTTGATCCTTATATTGTTATCTTCCTATTGCCGTGAGTTGCTTATGGTTAAGAGGAGGAATTGTTGCAATTAGGATTGTCCTTTGTTTCCATCTTGTCGTAAGTTAATTGAAGGTATATGAGAAGGGTTTTGTTGATTGAAGTTTTGGGAATTGAAAGTTTTTGGTATTACCTTTGTGAACCGAATTGCAAGGGAGTGGAAATTCGGATCAAGTGAATGTATTTTTTTGTTGTTGTTACCTTGATGTTTACGTGATTGATCCTTGTTGAAATTGAGGATTAATTGAGTTGTTTGTATTGGTACTAATTGGCGTGAGTATCTTACTCGGGAAGTTGAAACTTGTTGTTGTAGAAGTGGACATCTTGTTGTAATTTTTTGTCTTGACTTCACCGTGAAGGAAGGGAAAGTTAGTGCAATTTCGGAAGTGCAATTGTGAAGGAAGGGAATTGTATTTGTTTTGCATTGTTGAATTCGGAATTGTGTAGGAAGTTAAGAGTGTTTGTATTGCATTAGGAATTCGGAATTGTGGAAGGATATGTGCAATTTCCAGGTTTGATTAGTGTGTAAGAAAGGAAGTTATTTGATTTCAAAACAAGCATTAAGAGTGAAGGAGTTAATTGTGCTTGTTTGAATTTGAAAATTTGCATCTTACCAAATGTGGAGGAATTGCAATTAGTGAAGTGGTTTGATTTCAAATTTAATTTGCTGCCTTTGTTGTGTTAATTTCGGTTGGAAAATTGTGTTGAAGTGGATATAGTGCACCGTGAGTGTGAAGGAGTGTATATGGTGTTGTGTGTGCAAATTGGAAGTGGAAGTGTATAATTTCCAGATTTCAATTTGCGTGGAAGAAGAGGAAACAATTTGAATTGAAACACATCCATTTGCTTCAAGTAGTTAAGAGTGGTATTGATTATATTTCATTTGAATTTGAAATTGATTCTTACCATTTGTGGCAAAGTTGCATTAAGGTTGTCACTTGTGAATTTGTTGCCGTGTATGTATGTAAGTTGCGGTGGAAGTGGAGTGTATAGTTGTTGTTGCCGTTTCTTGTTGTTGTTGCCATTTAAAGGAGCATTTTAGTTAGTTTTGTTTGTTGCTACCGTGGAAGTGAAGAGTTGCAACATATTATTGTTGCGTGAATTTATTGTGTTGTTTGTAAAGTGTATAAGTGGCGGAGTGAGTTGGTTTTTGGCGTGAATTGTTTTTGTGAAGCAAGTGTGCTACAATTACTAAACATTACATTGGTACATCAAATAGATTGCATCCACAAAAATGTCTATTAATAGTGTGAATGGAGGAATGAGTGATGTAGCATATAGTCGAATTGGTGGAGGTCAGGGTTCTAATGTTGCAGGTGGGAGGACCTTTGATGAACAACTTCGGGACCTTAGAAAACTTGTTACTACATTAGCAACAAGGATTGATAGGATGACATTGCCACCACCACCAGTGATACACCTTCAGGAGCCACCTAGAGCAAAGGGAGATTATCATGCTCTTAGAGAAGATAGAGTTGGTAATTTTGGACTTAAACCATTCCCAGAAATGGAATTTAGACCACCTAGAGGCTCAGAGTGTGCAGAGCTACAAATGCCTTCACTTGAAGATAAGGGTTCCACAGTTGAAAGATGTCAAACACCACTGTGCCAACCTTCAGAGGTTTCTGAAGGTAATGATCAGTTGGACCAATTGTTAGAAGACTCTAGGGATCAGCATAACAGGGATGAGTCAGAGGAAACAAACTCGTTGGAAAGTGTTGAGATAGAGGAAACATCAGTCGATAAAGAGTCCTTGTTTTTGTTACAGGAGAGATACATCCTAGAGATGGAGGAAAGAAAACAATCATCTACTATAGTATTTCAAATATTGGGATTCTGTAGAGATACTCCTTCAGATGGATTACTTTTGGGAAACAGAGTCTCTGCTGCATTTGAACTGCAAGATTTGAGGTCCAAGGAGATGATGGGAATCAAAATCCGACAAGACCTATCATTAGGACAAAAATTGAAGGATTTCAAATCTTGGCAATGAGGGCCCATTTCAAGCAGATCAACTCGGAATAAATTATTATCTAACCTCTTTTATCTTATTCATGAATTGTATATTCCAACAGGTATGCTTATTTGGTTTCACAAGGCGATGGATAAACTCACTAAGACTCAGCTTGTGGGTTATCTATGGACCGACCTGAACCGGCGATGAGTTGAACCGACGGATTCCATCATGAAGCTAGCCTGCCGAAGATTATTTTCTTTACTTGTAATTTATGTTTGAACCATTTATTTTGTAAGCTTTATGGGACATTTTATTTGGTTGTATTTTACCTTTAGGACCGGCCACCTTATAGTGGCATAGTTGTGATTTTTTAGTCATTCTAACCCTAAAGGGTGCAAGTATAAATACTTGCAAATTAGGGTTTTTGAGGAGCTTTTGAACATTGGAAAAAAAACACCCCTTTTGTCGTGAGAGAGAGTGCCTCTTTCAAGCAATTGCTCTTATCAATTTCCTTAGTGAAATTGTGGCGAGTAGGCTTGGATTTGTTGTGTGTTATATCAACAAATTACAAGTTGATCCTAATTCCAAACTAGTGAGTCATATCTGGTGAGGATTTAGTTATTTTATGTACTTTTGTTCTTATGAAATTAGGGTTCTAATTTCGAAATTTGAAAGCACCTTTGAATTGAATTTGAATCCCATTTCATTTTCATTCTTGCAATCAACGTTATATCACATATTGTTGTTCATCAATATTTCGGTTTCTTGAGGAATTTTGAGTCATTTCCCTTCTTGTGGCGTGGATCTTCATAGGGATTTCATCCCTTCTTTTGTATGTGCTTGAAACCCCCTTTTGAGCACATCATATACACCTCTTTTCACGTGTGAATTAGGGTTCATACCTTGGTTCCAACTCTTATCAATTTCAATTCCAAGACTTGAAATTGTGGCGAGTGCAACATCTTGAAATTGTGAGTTATATCAATTTCATTTTGTTGTGATTTCTTTTCTTCTCTAGTGTGTTGTATCTAGGGTTGATTAGAGATAGTTCTTGGTCAGATTTACATCTTATGGTACACGAATTCTTGTGATTATTTGAAGTACTTATCATTTGATTTGGATCATCATTGAAAAGTTTCCTTGAAAACGTGAATTTCACCATTTAGAAAAGGAATCTTACTTTACGGTTTTCTTTGTCAAATTGAGGCTTCATTTGCGTGGATTATATGAAATTAGAGTGTTGTTAGAAGCCATTTCCATTGTGGTATTCAGATTATATCATTAGTTGTTTGAATTTCATCATTTCATCATTAGGTTTCTTTTGAAAAGTACCATTTTTGGATCCGATTTTGCCTAGACTTGAGATATCTTTTCTTAAGTCTTTTGGATGTGCTTTTAAGAGTGATTAGGCACATCATATTTTGGTATCAGAGCTTAAGGTTAAGAGGAGGGATTGTTGAATTTGAGATTTTTGATCCTTATATTGTTATCTTCCTATTGCCGTGAGTTGCTTATGGTTAAGAGGAGGAATTGTTGCAATTAGGATTGTCCTTTGTTTCCATGTTGTCGTAAGTTAATTGAAGGTATATGAGAAGGGTTTTGTTGATTGAAGTTTTGGGAATTGAAAGTTTTTGGTATTACCTTTGTGAACCGAATTGCAAGGGAGTGGAAATTCGGATCAAGTGAATGTATTTTTTTGTTGTTGTTACCTTGATGTTTACGTGATTGATCCTTGTTGAAATTGAGGATTAATTGAGTTGTTTGTATTGGTACTAATTGGCGTGAGTATCTTACTCGGGAAGTTGAAACTTGTTGTTGTAGAAGTGGACATCTTGTTGTAATTTTTTGTCTTGACTTCACCGTGAAGGAAGGGAAAGTTAGTGCAATTTCGGAAGTGCAATTGTGAAGGAAGGGAATTGTATTTGTTTTGCATTGTTGAATTCGGAATTGTGTAGGAAGTTAAGAGTGTTTGTATTGCATTAGGAATTCGGAATTGTGGAAGGATATGTGCAATTTCCATGTTTGATTAGTGTGTAAGAAAGGAAGTTATTTGATTTCAAAACAAGCATTAAGAGTGAAGGAGTTAATTGTGCTTGTTTGAATTTGAAAATTTGCATCTTACCAAATGTGGAGGAATTGCAATTAGTGAAGTGGTTTGATTTCAAATTTAATTTGCTGCCTTTGTTGTGTTAATTTCGGTTGGAAAATTGTGTTGAAGTGGATATAGTGCACCGTGAGTGTGAAGGAGTGTATATGGTGTTGTGTGTGCAAATTGGAAGTGGAAGTGTATAATTTCCAGATTTGAATTTGCGTGGAAGAAGAGGAAACAATTTGAATTGAAACACATCCATTTGCTTCAAGTAGTTAAGAGTGGTATTGATTATATTTCATTTGAATTTGAAATTGATTCTTACCATTTGTGGCAAAGTTGCATTAAGGTTGTCACTTGTGAATTTGTTGCCGTGTATGTATGTAAGTTGCGGTGGAAGTGGAGTGTATAGTTGTTGTTGCCGTTTCTTGTTGTTGTTGCCATTTAAAGGAGCATTTTAGTTAGTTTTGTTTGTTGCTACCGTGGAAGTGAAGAGTTGCAACATATTATTGTTGCGTGAATTTATTGTGTTGTTTGTAAAGTGTATAAGTGGCGGAGTGAGTTGGTTTTTGGCGTGAATTGTTTTTGTGAAGCAAGTGTGCTACAATTACTAGACATTACATTGGTACATCAAATAGATTGCATCCACAAAAATGTCTATTAATAGTGTGAATGGAGGAATGAGTGATGTAGCATATAGTCGAATTGGTGGAGGTCAAGGTTCTAATGTTGCAGGTGGGAGGACCTTAGATGAACAACTTCGGGACCTTAGAAAACTTGTTACTACATTAGCAACAAGGATTGTTAGGATGACATTGCCACCACCACCAGTGATACACCTTCAGGAGCCACCTAGAGCAAAGGGAGATTATCATGCTGTTAGAGAAGATAGAGTTGGTAATTTTGGACTTAAACCATTCCCAGAAATGGAATTTAGACCACCTAGAGGCTCAGAGTGTGCAGAGCTACAAATGCCTTCACTTGAAGATAAGGGTTCCACAGTTGAAAGATGTTAAACACCACTGTGCCAACCGTCAGAGGTTTCTGAAGGTAATGATCAGTTGGACTAATTGTTAGAAGACTCTAGGGATCAGCATAACAGGGATGAGTCAGAGGAAACAAACTCGTTGGAAAGTGTTGAGATAGAGGAAACATCAGTCGATAATGAGTCCTTGTTTTTGTTACAGGAGAGATACATCCTAGAGATGGAGGAAAGAAAACAATCATCTACTATAGTATTTCAGATATTGGGATTCTGTAGAGATACTCCTTCAGATGGATTACTTTTGGGAAACAGAGTCTCTGCTGCATTTGAACTGCAAGATTTGAGGTCAAATCTTTTTGAGGTCCAAGGAGATGATGGGAATCAAAATCCGACAAGACCTATCATTAGGACAAAAATTGAAGGATTTCAAATCTTGGCAATGAGGGCCCATTTCAAGCAGATTAACCTCGGAATAAATTATTATCTAACCTCTTTTATCTTATTCATGAATTGTATATTCCAACAGGTATGCTTATTTGGTTTCACAAGGCGATGGATAAACTCACTATGACTCAGCTTGTGGGTTATCTATGGACCGACCTGAACCGGTGATTAGTTGAACCGACGGATTCCATCATGAAGCTAGCCTGCCGAAGATTATTTCCTTTACTTGTAATTTATGTTTGAACCATTTATTTTGTAAGCTTTATGGGACATTTTATTTGGTTGTATTTTACCTTTAGGACCGGCCACCTTATAGTGGCATAGTTGTGATTTTTTAGTCATTCTAACCCTAAAGGGTGCAAGTATAAATACTTGCAAATTAGGGTTTTTGAGGAGCTTTTGAACATTGGAAAAAAAACATCCCTTTTGCCGTGAGAGAGAGTGCCTCTTTCAAGCAATTGCTCTTATCAATTTCCTTAGTGAAATTGTGGCGAGTAGGCTTGGATTTGTTGTGTGTTATATCGACAAATTACAAGTTGATCCTAATTCCAAACTAGTGAGTCATATCTGGTGAGGATTTAGTTATTTTATGTACTTTTGTTCTTATGAAATTAGGGTTCTAATTTCGAAATTTGAAAGCACCTTTGAATTGAATTTGAATCCCATTTCATTTTCATTCTTGCAATCAACGTTATATCACATATTGTTGTTCATCAATATTTCGGTTTCTTGAGGAATTTTGAGTCATTTCCCTTCTTGTGGCGTGGATCTTCATAGGGATTTCATCCCTTCTTTTGTATGTGCTTGAAACCCCCTTTTGAGCACATCATATACACCTCTTTTCACGTGTGAATTAGGGTTCATACCTTGGTTCCAACTCTTATCAATTTCAATTCCAAGACTTGAAATTGTGGCGAGTGCAACATCTTGAAATTGTGAGTTATATCAATTTCATTTTGTTGTGATTTCTTTTCTTCTCTAGTGTGTTGTATCTAGGGTTGATTAGAGATAGTTCTTGGTCAGATTTACATCTTATGGTACACGAATTCTTGTGATTATTTGAAGTACTTATCATTTGATTTGGATCATCATTGAAAAGTTTCCTTGAAAACGTGAATTTCACCATTTAGAAAAGGAATCTTACTTTACGGTTTTCTTTGTCAAATTGAGGCTTCATTTGCGTGGATTATATGAAATTAGAGTGTTGTTAGAAGCCATTTCCATTGTGGTATTCAGATTATATCATTAGTTGTTTGAATTTCATCATTTCATCATTAGGTTTCTTTTGAAAAGTACCATTTTTGGATCCGATTTTGCCTAGACTTGAGATATCTTTTCTTAAGTCTTTTGGATGTGCTTTTAAGAGTGATTAGGCACATCATATTTTGGTATCAGAGCTTAAGGTTAAGAGGAGGGATTGTTGAATTTGAGATTTTTGATCCTTATATTGTTATCTTCCTATTGCCGTGAGTTGCTTATGGTTAAGAGGAGGAATTGTTGCAATTAGGATTGTCCTTTGTTTCCATGTTGTCGTAAGTTAATTGAAGGTATATGAGAAGGGTTTTGTTGATTGAAGTTTTGGGAATTGAAAGTTTTTGGTATTACCTTTGTGAACCGAATTGCAAGGGAGTGGAAATTCGGATCAAGTGAATGTATTTTTTTGTTGTTGTTACCTTGATGTTTACGTGATTGATCCTTGTTGAAATTGAGGATTAATTGAGTTGTTTGTATTGGTACTAATTGGCGTGAGTATCTTACTCGGGAAGTTGAAACTTGTTGTTGTAGAAGTGGACATCTTGTTGTAATTTTTTGTCTTGACTTCACCGTGAAGGAAGGGAAAGTTAGTGCAATTTCGGAAGTGCAATTGTGAAGGAAGGGAATTGTATTTGTTTTGCATTGTTGAATTCGGAATTGTGTAGGAAGTTAAGAGTGTTTGTATTGCATTAGGAATTCGGAATTGTGGAAGGATATGTGCAATTTCCAGGTTTGATTAGTGTGTAAGAAAGGAAGTTATTTGATTTCAAAACAAGCATTAAGAGTGAAGGAGTTAATTGTGCTTGTTTGAATTTGAAAATTTGCATCTTACCAAATGTGGAGGAATTGCAATTAGTGAAGTGGTTTGATTTCAAATTTAATTTGCTGCCTTTGTTGTGTTAATTTCGGTTGGAAAATTGTGTTGAAGTGGATATAGTGCACCGTGAGTGTGAAGGAGTGTATATGGTGTTGTGTGTGCAAATTGGAAGTGGAAGTGTATAATTTCCAGATTTGAATTTGTGTGGAAGAAGAGGAAACAATTTGAATTGAAACACATCCATTTGCTTCAAGTAGTTAAGAGTGGTATTGATTATATTTCATTTGAATTTGAAATTGATTCTTACCATTTGTGGCAAAGTTGCATTAAGGTTGTCACTTGTGAATTTGTTGCCGTGTATGTATGTAAGTTGCGGTGGAAGTGGAGTGTATAGTTGTTGTTGCCGTTTCTTGTTGTTGTTGCCATTTAAAGGAGCATTTTAGTTAGTTTTGTTTGTTGCTACCGTGGAAGTGAAGAGTTGCAACATATTATTGTTGCGTGAATTTATTGTGTTGTTTGTAAAGTGTATAAGTGGCGGAGTGAGTTGGTTTTTGGCGTGAATTGTTTTTGTGAAGCAAGTGTGCTACAATTACTAGACATTACATTGGTACATCAAATAGATTGCATCCACAAAAATGTCTATTAATAGTGTGAATGGAGGAATGAGTGATGTAGCATATAGTCGAATTGGTGGAGGTCAGGGTTCTAATGTTGCAGGTGGGAGGACCTTAGATGAACAACTTCGGGACCTTAGAAAACTTGTTACTACATTAGCAACAAGGATTGATAGGATGACATTGCCACCACCACCAGTGATACACCTTCAGGAGCCACCTAGAGCAAAGGGAGATTATCATGCTCTTAGAGAAGATAGAGTTGGTAATTTTGGACTTAAACCATTCCCAGAAATGGAATTTAGACCACCTAGAGGCTCAGAGTGTGCAGAGCTACAAATGCCTTCACTTGAAGATAAGGGTTCCACAGTTGAAAGATGTAAAACACCACTGTGCCAACCTTCAGAGGTTTCTGAAGGTAATGATCAGTTGGACCAATTGTTAGAAGACTCTAGGGATCAGCATAACAGGGATGAGTCAGAGGAAACAAACTCGTTGGAAAGTGTTGAGATAGAGGAAACATCAGTCGATAATGAGTCCTTGTTTTTGTTACAAGAGAGATACATCCTAGAGATGGAGGAAAGAAAACAATCATCTACTATAGTATTTCAGATATTGGGATTCTGTAGAGATACTCCTTCAGATGGATTACTTTTGGGAAACAGAGTCTCTGCTGCATTTGAACTGCAAGATTTGAGGTCAAATCTTTTTGAGGTCCAAGGAGATGATGGGAATCAAAATCCGACAAGACCTATCATTAGGACAAAAATTGAAGGATTTCAAATCTTGGCAATGAGGGCCCATTTCAAGCAGATCAACCTCAGAATAAATTATTATCTAACCTCTTTTATCTTATTCATGAATTGTATATTCCAACAGGTATGCTTATTTGGTTTCACAAGGCGATGGATAAACTCACTAAGACTCAGCTTGTGGGTTATCTATGGACCGACCTGAATCGGCGATGAGTTGAACCGACGGATTCCATCATGAAGCTAGCCTGCCGAAGATTATTTTCTTTACTTGTAATTTATGTTTGAACCATTTATTTTGTAAGCTTTATGGGACATTTTATTTGGTTGTATTTTACCTTTAGGACCGGCCACCTTATAGTGGCATAGTTGTGATTTTTTAGTCATTCTAACCCTAAAGGGTGCAAGTATAAATACTTGCAAATTAGGGTTTTTGAGGAGCTTTTGAACATTGGAAAAAAAACACCCTTTTGCCGTGAGAGAGAGTGCCTCTTTCAAGCAATTGCTCTTATCAATTTCCTTAGTGAAATTGTGGCGAGTAGGCTTGGATTTGTTGTGTGTTATATCAACAAATTACAAGTTGATCCTAATTCCAAACTAGTGAGTCATATCTGGTGAGGATTTAGTTATTTTATGTACTTTTGTTCTTATGAAATTAGGGTTCTAATTTCGAAATTTGAAAGCACTTTGAATTGAATTTGAATCCCATTTCATTTTCATTCTTGCAATCAACATTATATGATATATTGTTGTTCATCAATATTTCGGTTTCTTGAGGAATTTTAAGTCATTTCCCTTCTTGTGGCGTGGATCTTCATAGGGATTTCATCCCTTCTTTTGTATGTGCTTGAAACCCCCTTTTGAGCACATCATTGGAAGTGGAGAACTTATAGCTTTTGAGGGTTTATTTGTAATTGTCTTTTGTTACTAAAACCGGTCACTTGTAGGTTTTTACTTGTAATTTTGTTTTGTTGAATTTACCCTATTTAGAGCAAGTATAAATATTTGCAAAGTAGGGTTAGAGGGGAATCTTTTTGACACATACATTTAGCTACCACTTCACGTGAAAGGAGAGATTTTTTTTCTATTTCATAAGACTTTTATCAACTTCTTCTAGGGTTATGGTGAGTGGGACTTGTATTTGTTGTGAGTAATATCAACAAATTACAAGTTGATCCTAATTCCAACTAGTGCGTAACATTTGGTAAGGAATTAGTTACTTTTATGTTAGTCTTGTTTCACGCAATTAGGTTTCAATTTTCAATTTAAGGTTCACTCCATTTAGTTGGAAATTGGAATCAATTGTGCTTGTTTCTTTTATTGGTATTGGAATTCCAATTGAGTACATAATTTGGTATCAAAGAAAATTGTTTTTTGCAATTAAGGTTCACGTGGAAGTGGAATCATGCCATTTTTGTTAATTATATTTAGTTGATTCTTCAATTGGCTTTGTGTAATTGTAATTGGATACTAGGCACATCATAATTTTTGGTATTAGAGCAAAGGTTTTGAGAAGGGATTGCATGATTTCAATTTAGGAATTAGGGTTCTTGATCTTCCATTTCTTAATTGAAGTAATTTGAAGTGGAATTGAAGCAATTATAAGTGATTATATTATGATATGCCTTTATTGTTGCGGAATTGGAAGTGGAAATTTCAAACTTGATCTTTCTATTCTTCACCTTTGTTGTGATTTGTTTGTTTGAGGAGGAAGGGAATTACATTTTCTTGGGGATTTCGAAATTAGAACTCACTTTCATTTCCAAATTTGCTTTCATTGCATGGAGGATTTGGAAACAATTTGAAATTAAAAAAAAAATCGTTAAGTTGAAGGAGTTATTATGTATTGATCACCATAATACACTCTAACTAGTTTGAATTATTTACTTACCATTTGGAGAAGTATCTTTAATTGTTTCCTTTTTGCTTAGTTGTCATGATTAGAAGTGGAGTGTAAAGTGTATGTGTGTTGCACCGTGAGTGAGGAGTGTGTGTATGGAATAGTGAGTGTGTTGTGGTTGAAGGTTGTTACACTGTAGGTGAGGTGTGTGTGTGGCATAGTGAGTATGTTATGGTTGAAGGTTGTAGCACCATGGTTGCCGTGTGTGTGTTGTGATTTAAAGGCTACTAAACCGTGATTGTGTGTGTGTGTCGTGGAGTAAGTGTGTGTTGAAGTGTGAATTGTGTGTGTGAAGCCATGAGTGTGAGTGTGTACCATGGAGTGATTATTGTGTTTTGCATTTGACGTGAAGTATATTGAAATTGTCTTGAATTGTTTTTGTATTTTAACAAATCAATTCATCAACCATGTCGAATGATATTATGAATGGGGGACTTAGCAATAAGGCCAATAGTTAGGAGGGAGGTGATTTGTATTTATCTATTAATGTACTACACTAAACTTTGACTTCATTTCCTACCATTGATGATGAGTAGAGGGAAAATTTGTTCCACACCTCTTATAGAGTATAAGGTAATCTATGTGCTATTATTATTGATGGTGGTAGTTGTACTAATGTAGTGGCTGCATCATTAGTATTGAAATTGAAACTTATAACTACCCTACATCCAAAACCCTATAAATTACATTGGTTAAGTGAGTAGGGTAGTCTCCATGTTACCCAAAGGGCTAGGGTACCTTTCAGTATAGGGGATAAATATCATGATGAGATTGTATGTGACATTCTTCCCATGTGTGCATCCTATATATTGCTTGGTAGGCCCTAGTTGTATGATAGGAGGGTTTTGCATGATGGCTTTAGAAATACTTATGTGTTCCAAAAAGAGGATAAACGTATCATATTGAACCCAATGTTACCTTCAGAGGTCCAAGAGGTCCAGAGGCAGATTAGTAAACCTTTAGAGGTCCAAGAGATTCCAGGACAAGTAAATAAAAATGGGAAGAAGAAGACCTTATTGATGGGACAGTATGAGTTAGAGGAGGCCATAACAGATGAGAGACCGATATATTTGTTGCAGATGAGGTATGCCCTAAAGATGGAGGGGCGTCAACATTTGTCTTCCCTACGATCTATGTGTAAATTTGATACCCTTGATAGTCATCAACATTAGATCAATTGTCTTTCACCTCGTTGATAAGGGTCTTCCTCCTTTACTCATGTTTTGCCTTATATACTCAAACACAAGGGAAGCTATGAGGAATAAAATAACAATGAATGATAAAAACTCTATAAATATTCTTTCATGGTTTTACCTTTTCTCGAGAAGGAGTTTTATTTGCTATTTTAGGTTAAAATCCCAAATAATAGGAGTAGAGATAAATTTAAACAAAATGAGTTTGAAGGGTTGGAATTATGGAATGAAAGTAAATCTCAATCTCACATATGCATAGGTCATCCGACGAAAGAAGTGTTGATTTAAGATGGCATTGAATGAGGCAAAGGAATGGGTATGCTGAACTTCAAAATGAGGGTTCATTGTTTAGGTGCTATCTGCAAAGCCAAGTAAGATTCCTCACTATTGAAACTTAACTTTTCTTAGTAAGGGATAAAATTTGCAAGAAGCATATAGTTGAAAGATGCTATGCATTTAGTGAGAATAACAATTATGCTGAGACGTTATAGGTTAGTTAGCTTAAAGGGATACTTTTAGAAATCCACCTTTTAGGATTACTAGTCTATAGAGATGTTTCCTATTGTATGTTAGTTAGCCTACAAGGGTACTTCCCTAAAATTCCACTTTTTAGGGTTATTAGTCTATAGAGACCCTTCCTATTATAGGTTAATTAGTCCATAAGAGCACTTTCCTAAAATATCTTCTTTTAAGGTTGCTAATCTATAGAGACGCTTCTTAGCATAGATTAGTCAACTCATAAGGGCACTTTCCTAAAATTCTACTTTTTAAGGTTGCTAGTCTGTAAAGACACTTCTCATTGTAAGTTAGTTAGCCCATAAAGGTACTTTCCTACAATATCAATTTTTGGGTTGCAAATCTGTAAAGATGCTTTTCATTGTAGGTTAATCAACTTACATGGGCATTTTCCTATAATTCCATTTTTAGGATTGTTAGTCTATAGAGACGTTTCCCGTTGTAGGTTAATCACCCATAGGGGTACTTTCCTAAAAATATCATCTTTTAGGGTTGTTAGTCTATAGAGGCACTTCCTAACATAGGTTAGTTAGCCCATAGGTGCACTTTTCTAAAATATCATATTTCGGAGTTGCTTGCCTACAAAAACACTTCCTACTTTAGATTAATCAACCCATAAAGACACTTTCCCAAAATTCCAATTTTTAAGATTGTTAGTCTCTACAAACGCTTTCTATTGTAAGTTAGTTAACCTATAGGTGCACTTTCCTTTAGTTGGCCTATAAGTGCACTTTCTTAAAATTTCACTTGTTAGGGTTAACAGTCTATGAAGATGTTTCCCAACATAGGTTAGTCAACCTATTGGAGCACTTTCCTAAAATTCTACTTTTTAGAGTTGTTAATATATAAAGACCCTTCTTGTCGTAAGACAGTTAGTCTAGGATGGCACTTTCCTAAAATATCATCTTTTAAGGTTACTAGACACTTGCTATTGCAAGATACTCAACTTAAGAGGGCACTTTCCTAAATATTATTCTTTAGGGATGTTAGGTTGAAAAGACACTTCCCGTTGTAGGATAGTTAGTGATGTGTCTAAAACCAAGTTTAAGCACATGCAAAACTAATTTGAAAGACAATCAAACAATGTCAATCAAACTAGCTTCCAAATGGCATTAAATCTCAATACTTGTTACCAATTCTTCAACTAGAACGTGGTCAACCTTAAGTATCCAAATGTGATTGCTATGAAACCAAAAGATGATGTGCCTAAAAGGAGGTTTAAGCACTTGCAAATGAACCAATTAAATAACTCTTAAGTGACAAGATCAAATCGGTTCAAATTGGAGCAAACTGGCATGAACCCTAAACTTGCAAGGTGATCCGATTAATAAGAACAATGTTGATTAAAAACCGTAAAGATGATATTGATCAAATGAATCATGAATTCTACTCAATTTCCAATAAAATTGATGTGCTTAAAACCAAAGTCTAAGCACACAAAAACCAAGATTGAAAGGCAATTAGACAATGTCAATCAAACTAGTTATTCAAATGGCGCAAATCCTCAATACTTGTAACTAATTCTTCAACTAAGACGTGATCAATATAGATATCCAAATGTGATTGCTCTAATACCAAAAGATGATGTGCCTAAAAAGGGGTTTAAGCACATGCAAATGAACCAAATTAAAATTCTTAAAGGATGAGATCAAATCCGATCCAAAAGGGCAACAAATATTACGTGACCTTAATTGTGTAAGTTGATCTGAAATGCTAAACTTCAAGAAAATAAAATCACAATGATGAAATCCTCAATTGAATCACTAAATCAACTTTAAATTCTAAGAGAATTTCCAATCATCAACAATTAAAACAAGGTCGTGATCCTCCTCACAATCAAGGCCATTATGTGGTTCAAAATATAGCAAAATTGATGGTTGAAACAAATGCTAAAACCAATCAATCTTTATCATTAGAAAGAGGTTACAAATGAAATCAAATTTAGATCAAGAACAATCCTAATCAACCCTAGATATGATTCATTAGTGATGAAAAGGAAAAATACAACAAAGAGAATTGATATTACTCACAATTCTCTTTGATGCCACTCGCCACAATTTCAATTTTTGGATTGAAATTGATAAGAGCAATTGGATTCAGGATCAACCCTAACCCTCACACGTGAAGTGTAAAGTCTAAAAATTTTCAAAACTCCCTCAAAACCCTACTTAAGAAAGTATTTATTATACTTGCTTCCTTTAGGGTTAAAAAGTCTACAAAATTACAACTATGCCACTTTAAGGTAGCTAGTCCTAAAAGCACCTATTAGAACCAAATAAAAGTGTCCCAAAAAAACATACAACATAAATGACTCAAATAAATAAATTACAAGTGAAAATAGTCTTCAACATGCTAGTTCTTCAATAGGATTCGTCGACCCAGCTCATCGCCGGTTTAGGTTGGTCTATGGATAACCCATAAGCTGAGTCTTAGTAAGTTTGTTCATTGCCCTGTAAAGCTTGATAAGTATGCCTGTTGGAATATATAATACATGAGTAATAGAAAAGAGGTTAGTAAACAAATAATTCTAGGGTCGATTTGCTCAAAAAGGATCCTCATCGCCAAGATTTGAAATCCTTTGGCTCCTGCCCTAATGATAGGTCTTGTAGGCTTTTAATTCCTATAAAAATTCCCAATCAAAACATCAACACATAAACTATAAAAATCCTCCTTAACTATAAGGAATTTCACGCAAACAATATGAAGTAAATTGAAAAGCAATATCAAGAGATAAAACCAATCAATTGGAAAACAATACAAGAAAGGATTTTGGATCACAAGTGACGCCAAAATTAGATCAAGAACCAACCTAATCAACCTTAGATATGACTCACTAGTGATGAAAAGGAAACACAACAAAAAGGGAATTGATATTACTCACAATTCTCTTTTGTTGCAACTAGCCACAATTTCAATTTTTGGATTGAAATTAATAAGAGCTAATGGATTTAGGATGAACCCTAACTCTCACATGAAAAGTGTATTTGCTGCAAATTTCAAAAACTCCCTCAAAACCCTACTTAAGCTAGTATTTATACTTGCTCCCTTTAAGGTTAAAATGTCTACAAAATTACAACTATGCCACTTTAGGGTGGCCGGTCCTAAAAACACAATTACAATCAAATAAAAGTGTCCCAAAAGCTTATACATAAATAGTCTAAAGAAATAATTACAAATAAATAAAAATTAGTCTTCAAGATGCCGGGTCTTCAAAGTCATTAGATATGTGTCTTGATGAGGTTCCCCACTCACTCTAAAGTGTAGGTAATTTGGCACTCTATAGGACTGACAAATGTACCTGTTAGAATGTACAACAATTATATGATGAGAATGAAGAAATTAAGTTAGCTTCCTTAGGATTAGGTTGCTCATGAAGGATTCTCAAAACCAAGTTTTGTAAGCTCTTAGCTCGGGCTCTAGTGATAGGTCCTGTGGGAATCTGATTCCTATTAATTAGCCTAGAGGGGCACTTTCCAAAAATATCATCTTTTAGGATTGTTAGTCTGAAGACACTATAAGTCTATCAATTTGCCCATTAGACACTCTCATTGTCAATAAAAAACGTCATCCTTGTAAGATTGCTAGATGCTCCTAGTGTCAATCAATTTGCCCAATGGACACTATCTTAGACTTCTATTAGGTTGTCAATTCATATAAACATTTCTTGCATTTGGTTAGCCAGCACAATAGCTAATACGAACCACGCCAACCCGTGACGAAACCTAATACCAATACGTTCGGAATTCGTTGCCTAAGACGCCTAAACACCTAAAGTGGAAACCGCGACCCGTTGTCTATAAGCGAGACAAGAACCTTGGTATAAAATGAAGACGCCACAATCGGGATGAAAGACCGATTGATAAGTCGGGTTGAACGCCACGGAAATAAAATCCGATAAGTTCTAGTTAGTTCTTAAAGAACTAAGAGAGGTGCCTCTCAAAGTGTTTAATGTTCAAAGATGTAAATTCCTTGTTGTTCTAAACCCTAGGAGCTTTTATACTAGGGTTACAATTCGTGAAAAACATGTCCAAAACGACGTAGCTTAGATAAGTTGCGTAAAAACACAAAACAGAACAAGCTGGCCGGCAGGGGATACACGGCCGTGTACTTTAGCCGTTTATGATTCTGTGCCAATTCTTGTCTCCTTACATGGCCGTGCCTTTTAGCCGTGTGTCTGGCCGTGTATGATTCTGTGCAATCTTGATATTCCTACACGGTCGTGCCTTGAAAGTACATGCCCTCTTCAACCCGTATCCGGTATGACTTGTATAAAAGCAAGGGTCTTCCCATGGTTGTTCCAATCCATTCAAACTTCATGATTGCTCTAATCCTTTCCGGCTTCATGGACAAACTTTATCAACCCGTTAAGTGCTTCCTTGAATCGTTTTGCTTGATTTCTTGTGATCAGTCCAGGCGGCACTTCAAGAGGATCCACATTTCTTGTTCCAGCTTGGCTCTCATCATGGATCTCATCATTCCCCTCCTCTTGAAAAGGATTTTTCCTCAAATCATTGCCTGCATCAAATGGACTCAGATCAGTAACATAAAATGTGACACTTACTGGATACGCACCTGGTAAATTTTTCTTGTAGGCATTATCATTGATTTTCTCAAGCATCAGAAATGGACCGTCTCCCCTAGGGCTCAACTTGGATCTCCTCTGCAATGGAAAACTCTCCTTGCGAAAATGTACCCAAACCCAATCTCCAGGCTAAAAAATCTTGGGTCTCCTGTCCTCGTTGACCCTTGAAGCGACCCTGGCATTTTGTTTTACAATCCTAATCTTTACCTGTGCATGTAGCTTTCTCACGAAATCTACCTTAGAATCAGCATCAAAACTTACAGACTTGTTAAGTGGCAATGGCAATAAATAAATAGGAACCAATGGGTTAAAACCATACATAATCTCAAATGGTGAACAATGAGTAGTGCTATATAAAGCCCTGTTATATGCAAACTCCACAAATGGTAGACAATCCTTCCAAGTCCTAATGTTCTTCTCTATGATTGCCCCTAATAATTGAATGAAAGTCCTATTAACCACGTCAATTTGCCCATCAATTTGTGGGTGACAGATAGTTGAAAACATCCGTTTAGTTCCCAACTTTTCCCACAATACTCTCCAAAAAAGACTCAAAAATTTCTCATCTCGATCACTAACAATGCTTCTAGGTATACCATGCGGACGCACTACCTTTCTAAAGAATAAATCAACAATGTGTTTAGCATCATCAGTTTTATGACGAGGAATGAAATGAACCATTTTAAAAAGCCTATCCACAACCACAAAATTAGAATCTCGACCATACCTAGGCCTAGATAATCCTAACACAAAATCTATGGAAATGTTTATCCATGGCTCATGAGGAATGACACTATACTCATATAACCAATCTAAGAAGTCATCTAAACAAGGAATGGGATGACGATACTTTACCGTAAAGTTGTTGATGGCGCGGCAGTCAACACACATTCTCCATGCCCCATCCTTCTTAGGCACCAAAATCACAGGCACTGCACATGGACTCATGCCTTCTCTCACGTATCCCTTCTCCTTTAACTCATCTACCTGCCTTTGGAGTTCCTTTGTCTCCTCCGGATTGCTCCTATAAGCTGGCTTGTTTGGAATCGATGCTCCGGGTACAAGGTCAATCTGGTGCTCAATACCACGAATAGGTAGTAATCCCTTTGGAATCTCCTCAGGGAAGACATCTTCAAAGTCCTGCACAAGAGATACAACCACACTAGGCAAAGAGTTAGATAGTTCCTTAGTATTAAGACATGTTTCCCTAAAAACTAGCAACAACATAGGTTGCTTCATCACTAACGCTCTCCTTACTACACTCGCTCTTGCCACACAACTCTCCTTTTGCAAGGCTGCCCTCTCCTTTTCACTCACCACCAAAGTTGATCCCCCTTCAACTTGGCCTCTCACACTCTTTCCAGCTTTCCTCTCTTTTTCCTTTTGATCTTGACTTTTATATTCCTTTTCTTTCTCATTGTCTTTTGCTCTCTCACTCTCCCTCTGCTTTTCACTCACCTTATGTTTTGCAAAAGACTGTTGTAGCTGCAATTGGTCCTCATACACTTGTTTGGGTGTTAACGGTTTAAGATTAAAGCTTTTCCCTTAGTGAACAAGCGTATACTTGTTAGAAAAGCCATCATGAACAACCTTCCTATCAAATTGCCATGACCTCCCCAACAACACATGACATGCTTGCATTGGCACTACATCGCATAACACCTCATCCTCATATCTACCAATGCGAAAACCAATCAAGGCTTGCTTACTCACCTTAGTCTCACCACTATCATTCAACCACTGCAATTTATATGGACTAGGGTGTCTAACAGTTTTGGGCCCCAGCCTCTCAACAATAAAATTACTCACTACATTAGTGCAACTCCCTCCATCAATGATTAAACTACAAATGTGATCTCCTAGATAACATCTAGTATGAAATATATTCTCTCTTTGCACCTCTTCTTCTTCCTTCACCTGCACATTCAAAGCTCGCTTCACTACTGCCATTAGCCTTCCCATTGCAGGCTCCTCATCATCACTAGCATCCTCTAATGGAGGCATATCATCTTCTTCACTATCCCCCTCAGTCTCATACTCCCCATCATCACGCAAAATCATCACACGCTTATTTGGACATTGACTAGCAATATGGCCTCTACCTTAACATTTAAAACATCTAATGTCACGATTTCTAGAAGTAGAAGAATCAGGTTTACCTTGATTACCAGGACTAGAACCCGCTTGCCTTAGCTCCCCTTTTGGTTTGGTGGGTAAAGGCTTGTCTTTCTTCTTCCATTGATTAGTCTTCCAAGTGGATGAACCGTTATCTTGTTGAAACCCTGCATTACTACTACCTCTCCTCTTGTACTGGTTCTCAACCTTTATAGCCACGTGAACCATATCCTCCAATTCTACATAATGCTGCAATTCAACCACATTTTGGATTTCTCTATTCAACCCAGCAAGAAACCTTGCCATTGTAGCCTCTCTATCCTCCTCTACATTCGCCCTAATCATAGTGACTTCCATCTCCTTGAAATATTCATCTACACTTCGGCTTCCCTGCCTCATAGTTTGCAACTTGTTGTGCAATTCACGATAATAATACGCAGGCACAAACCGCTTCTTCATCACTCTTTTCATTGCTTCCCAAGACTCAATAGGTGGCTCGCCACTCCTTCTCCTATTCAACATTAGTTGATCCCACCACACTATAGCATAATCCGAAAATTCAATGGCAGCAAGTTTTACCTTATTTCTCCCACTATAGTTGTGACAATCAAATACCATCTCTACCTTCTTCTCCCACTCTAAGTATGCCTCGGGATCATTCTTCCCTTGGAAAGGAGGGATCTTCATCTTTATGCTACACAATTGATCATCCTCTCTATTCCTATCTCCTCTATCTTCCCAATCTCTAATTCCTCTATTCCGACCACTATATCCTCTATAACTCCCGACAGAAGGCTCATCAAAGTCATCATCCGTCATTTCATCTCCACCCCTCGGTACTCTCCTAGAACGACTCTCCCTCTTACGCCCTTGGAATACATTTATGGATTGCTTTAGTCTTTGCTCTACCGTCTCATGAATTTGTTCCATTCCCTCTTGGAATATCCTCTTCATTTCACCCCTCAATGCCTCAATTACTAACCTAGCATCAATCCTCCCCCTCTCACCTTCAGGAGAATGTTTTCTCGACATAGTCCCTGTAAAAAAGATTAGTACTAACACAAATATATATATAATTAAACCTCACGATACACTCCCTTACGTGTTTCGCTCAAATGATGATATCACACAGTCACTCGTGTATTCTCACAAATAATGATGATATCAACTCGCCAATTTTCTCTTCTCAATTCTCTTGGAACTAACCCGAACTATACCAATTTCCTTCCGTAGAATTCAAAACAACTCTAGGGTTCGTAAATTTTCCTCTATTTTTCTATCCGAATTTTTTTTTTTTGTCTTGGTTGTTGCTCTTGATCACGTTTTTCTTTTCTTTTCTTTTCTCTTCTTTTTTTTTTTTTTTTGTGATTTTTACTCTTTTTTTTTTTTTTTAACAATCGCCTAGTCGATATTACACTATCAAAAGACAATCAATACTACGAAATTGAATACGATAATTGATATGAACGATTGGAGTTAGGGTTTTTGATATTACCTTCCTCAACCGAACTTGATGTTTTGACAAACCTAAGCTCTGATACCAAACTGATACGAACCACGCCAACCCGTGACGAAACCTGATACTAATACGTTCGGAATTCATTGCCTAAGATGCCCAAACACCTAAAGTGGAAGCCGCGACCCGTTGTCTATAAGCGAGACAAGAACCTTGGTATAAAATGAAGACGCCACAATTGGGATGAAAGACCGATTGATAAGTCGGGTTGAACGCCACGGAAATAAAATCCGATAAGTTCTAGTTAGTTCCTGAAGAACCAAGAGAGGTGCCTCTCAAAGTGTTTAATGTTCAAAGATGTAAATTCCTTGTTGTTCTAAACCCTAGGAGCTTTTATACTAGGGTTACAATTCGTGAAAAACAAGTCCAAAACGACGTAGCTTAGATAAGTTACGTAAAAACACGAAACAGAACAAGCTAGCCGGTAGGGGATACACGGCCGTGTACTTTGGCCGTATATGATTCTGTGCCAATTCTTGTCTCCTTACATGGCCATGCCTTTTAGCCGTGTGTCTGGCCGTGTATGATTCTGTGCAATCTTGATATTCCTACACGGCCGTGCCTTGAAAGTACACGCCCTCTTCAACCGGTGTCCGGTGTGACTTGTATAAAAGCAAGGGTCTTCCCATGGTTGTTCCAATCCATTCCAACTTCATGATTGCTCCAATCCTTTCCGGCTTCATGGACAACCTTTATCAACTCGTTAAGTGCTTCCTTGAATCGTTTCGCTTGATTTCTTGTGATCCGTCCAGGCGGCACTTCAAGAGGATCCACATTTCTTCTTCCGGCTTGGCTCTCATCATGGATCTCATCAATAGATTACACTCTTTAGGTAAAAAATGGTGCATCCACAAAAAGGGGTAGTTGTGAACACCCCATTTTTACCCCATCACCCCTTTTAATTTTGAGTTTTTTCAATAAAAGAAAAGGTCCCAATTAAAAAAATAAAAATATAAGTACAATAAAAAAAGAAAAAAAGGAGAAAAATACTCGAAAAAAAAGAGAAAAATGAAAAAAAAATTAGGTCGGTTTGTGGTCATCTGGTTGGTTCATTTTCAAGGGTACTTGGGATTTTCTAAAGTCATATTATGCACTTACGATTTGATGGTTCCATTTTTTCAACATAAATTCAGGTTAATTATATTTATATAATAAAAATAAGGGTAATAGAAGTTGATCACAACTTCAATGAGCACTTCATTGGATTTAAATTAGTCAATTTATGAGAAAATCAATTTTTGAATTAATCAAATGAGTAATGAATCAAAGCTTGTAGAGTCGTTAAATTGAATATTAGTTTGAAAATTATTGTTAACATTTGTATACTTGACTTTATTTTCAAGACTATTACATTCTCATTCTTTAGAGAACCAGAAAATTGTGGATCTCATTCAGCTTGAAATGAATTTGGCATGTAAACCCAACTCAAGTAAACCAAAGGGTTAAGTATTTAGTATTTGCAACTAAAATTGAAAATGGAACCAACTCAGCTAAAAATAAGACATACTTGTGTGAAAGGAGACTTAGGTTTGGTGTAACACTATGTATGGTTTACATGTCACTGTATGGAGACATCATCATCTTCAACCTTGAGCACCACCCTTTTTTCATACATTTAGCCGGTTGAAATCGACCTTAAAGTTGAGAAAAAATTAACTACGTAAGATACATGCCTTAGCAAATCATGCCTTTCTTGAAACAATCAAAGCTTCCATTCTACTCCTTAGGCAAGTATAGCTTCTCCATAGCTAGAATAATCACCTAAATCATGTTTGTTTGCTTAAAATAAAGGAATATTCTAAATATATCCAAGTATCTCCATAGTTGGCAAATCCATGCATTCAAGAGCTTCCATGTTTAAACTAAACTCGTTTAGTATAAATTGGCCCTGAAGGAGCTCGTTGAATCATCAAGTTTCACTCATCTTCTCTCTATAACCTTATCCACCACCTTTCTTTCTCTAGAAAATTTTACTCGACTCATTTCTCTCTCTCTCTCTCTAAAAAAATCTCCTCCCATTATAGTGGCTTTTGAAGTAAACCATCATTAATGATAGCTTCCCCAACTCGAGTGCCTATAAGAGCCACCAAAATCACCTTCAAAAACACCTCATTTAACTACAACACTAATGATCCACGCTTTTCTAACTAATCACCATCATTAGCTTGTTGTGTGCTACTCTAACCATACAACAAAACATCTTGAGGAGAGACAATTCGGTGCCATTTCGAGGTCTAACTACCTCTGGACAAGGTTGTGTAGCACTTGACATGTTGTTTTTTGAACAAACTTAGACTTTCTCAGCAGTGACGAACCATATTTAAATCGGGACATTCATTTGCAAAGTTTGGGAAAGTTTTATTTTTATTATTATTATATTGTTTCTTGTCCTTTTTGGTTTTGAATATATAAGTAGTAATAATGATGATGATGATAAATATAATGTTTTAGATTCCTTTTTTTATGAAATATTTTTTGTCCTAAAAGGTTTTTAGGTTTGTTTCTTAAATAGTCTCCAATAATTAAAAAAAAAAAGAAAAAGTATAAGTATACATATAATATAGTAACCTCAAAAATTATGTGAACTATGATAGGTTTAATCTGAATAGTAGATCACCTATGAGATGACCTTAGCAATAATTTTTTTTTCTTTGTAAATAGAATAGTTTTTTTTTAAGTATTTTGGGAAACTAAATTTAAATTTAGAAGGTTAAAGTAGTAACCATAGTATTTTAAAAGAATAGCTTTTAAACACAAAATATCTAGTTTTTTAAATATATATTTATATTTCACATAAGATCAATGGTTAAGTTAAAATTAATACTACTTAATTAATCCTAGTTCGATTTTTTCTTTTCTTGATCATAATCGAGGTAGCAACTCATATTTTCAAAAGTAAAAGATGATTTTTCCTAATCTTAGTCGATGCATTACATTAAATGAGTATATAGTTTAGTATAAATCAGATTGAAAATATAAAAAAATTAAGCTTGACAAAGGGATTTAATTGAAAAGAGAATCTAATTAATCAATTGAAAGTTTGGAAATAGTAATATCAAGAGAGATATTAGTCCAAATAAAAAATTCACGCAATCGAATGAGTTGTGATGAGATTGATAGATTACGAAGATGTCTTAGGGAAAACAATGTTTGAGCATGGTGGTTTTGCATTCTTATAAATTTTATAACTATTAATTGTTAGTTTAATTATGAACTTTAATTAGAAGGTTAGATAATAAAGAGTAAGGAAAATACCAGTAATTAATTACTTTTTGTTGATTCAACTTTGATCTCACTAGTTTTATATTGCATATGTAACCCGATGTATTTACTAGTAGAATACACTTTTATTTTAAAGTGGAAAGTTTACGTGTATCACCAACCATTTGTAGGAGGTCTCCAATTAACTCTTTCTATAGTGCTCTAGCTCACGCGCTTAGAAGTTTGCTTAGTCATTTGACATTCCCCTTTGTTGAAAGATAAGATCATTTCTCAACTTCCAAGCCATCTATAGTATGAATGCTAAGATGACTGGTGTTAGTGGTAATGGAGTATCATTCACATTCTTTTTAAGCTTTAGATTTTGTTTTGGCCACTTGTCAAAGCTTAAGGTTTGGTCATTTGCAAATAAAAAATTTCAAATGATAGGTCTTAATAGAGGACAGGTTCTTAATGCTTGATTTATTATTTCTATTTGATCATTACATCAAGGGCATCCTAATCTTTTAATACCCCTTATTTGGAGATTTTTCGCTATTAGCAACATATTCTCTTATGCTCTCTACACAAAGATTCTGATATTTTGGGGGTAGTTTTAAAGACAAAATCTAACTCCTATCTATAGAGTTTGTTTGGCTCTGAGGGCATAGTTTATGATAAGTTTCTCTAGTAAAGAAGTCGAGATTGTTCATCCTGTAGACTTTCCTAACCTTTCCCTCTTAGTCTAAGGATATAGGTCCAAACTTATCCATTAGTATTTGCAATAGTTCAAAACCTATACGATCATCATTCCATTAGTCAAAGTTCATCCATACTTTGCTCACATTTTGGTGCTCTTTGTTTTCCTCAATTAGACCTGCTATCAGCTCTCAAACAATTGTGTTTGGCAGCTATTTATCAGCCCAAAAGTTGACATTTTTTCCATTTCCTAAGCTCATCCTTGTCAAGGAGTGAAAAAGGTCATTATTTTCTACTAGGCTCCTCTATTGTGGAGAGGAATTTGGCTCAATGAATAAGGTTTTTCCTCTCGAATAATTCTTGTATTTGTGTGCACAAAACTATGTCCAGAGTTTCTCTTGTTGATGATAAGTCCACATTCTTTTAAGCTTAAAGGTCTTGTTCCTAATTGAAATGTTCTGAATGTTAAGTCCATCAAGGTCCTTTAGCTGGGTGATAGTATTCCATGTCATATATGTTCGATAGTGGCCTTCTTTATTACCACTTTAGAAAAAAGGCTTTTGATATATTTTCTAGCTTCATGATCACTCCCTTAGGTAAATTTCTCACTTGCATGCAGTAGGTAAAGAGAGACGATGACACTCTAGAGATTAGTATTTATCTCCTAGCCATACTAAGAAACTTCCCCATCCAGCCTACTAGATTTTTTTTTTTGGCCATTTGCAGTGAGAAATCAAAGTCTATTGGTTTAGTAATCACCCCCTATGCCCTCCACTCATGAGGGGATAACCTAGTATTGTCTAAAGTTGTTGACCTCTTTGATTCCTTGATATTAAGAGATTTTTTTTTCTAACATTTGCTAGGGTATTTTTTGAAAAGTGGATTGATGATTTTTATTGATTAACCCTATGCCTAGATAAGATTTTGAAGTTTTTAAGGACTTCATTAATGGTTTTGGAAAAATTTGTAGTGGCTTCAAAAATTAGGACCATGTCATCTGCAAAAGGAGGCAAAGCATTTAAAGATACAAACCTCTAAGTTTAAATGGCCTTCATTCGTTGTTCATCACCTTTTACTTAATAGTTCTACTAAGAAATTCCATTGCTTAGATGAATAGATAGGACGATAGTAGATCACCCTACCTAATTCCTCTTGATGATTTGATTAGGGAAAGGCTTGTAAAAATAAATAATTTAACCAAAAGGGTAAGAAAACTAATAAGGTTTTAGTATGGGGTCAAATTAGTCATTTTATAGTTAACGTATTTAAACCCTCAATTGACTAGTAGACTTTACTTTTCCCATTTGCATAGTTAAGAATACAAAAACACTCTCAGACACAAGTAAGGTAGCTTAACGGAATTTTACAAGATCAATCCGCTTTCACCAAGTAAGGGCTTTGATTGTTAAGATATGTTGTAACAAACCTAGAGGGGGCCTAGTAGAATTACTTGATCGTTGTTATATCATGTGTGCACCCACAATATGAAAACTGCCTTGCAAGTCAAAGGTTGCAAGACTCTAATTAAATAATCATTCATCACCATAACTAATAGTACATATAATTAATTATTATGAAAATAACTATGGAAACCAATGTTACAGTTCTCAAGAATCACAAAGAATCAATATCCCCTACCAAATAGTAAAACCAAGTGATCTAAACATTTAAGAACATTGGTTCGAGAAAGTTTTAAAAAATGACAAAGTTTTAAAATTAACAACTTTACAAATTCTTATTCACTTATTTTATACTTTTAACTATCTTCTAATTCTTCATCTATTCTTGGAGCTTGAGTTTGGAATGCTCATTACTTTGATCATAGCCCATTTCCCAGCTTTAGAATACCTTGCATGATAAACTGTTGGGGGTTAAGCAAACTATGACTTCATGAGTTCACCCATCATTACTACAATTCAAGCAAGTTATCAAATATTAATTAGCACATCATAAAATCTATCTACATACAAAATGAATCCATGCGTGATGAATGCAAGCAACACACATTCATGGGAGTCCAAAACCATGAAAAGTACAGATTTGCATCGTCTATACTTACTTGCATAGAAAACCTCACCTTACTCGAGAGCCTATCTAAGGGCACAATCCCCTAAACAAACTCGACACTTACCCATCGTTGAGAACAAAAATGCCTTAAGGGCTAGTCTTGGTGAATTCCATGTCGGGCCACTCACCATCAATCAAATATTGAATAATGCCTCTACGACCAAATTATGTGACCCCTTATCAAGCATCCACCTACAATCAAACTACTAACAATGTCACATAAGCCTTAAAGAAGAGTTATGCTAATCACTTTGCCTTGAACAAAATTAGTTGTGATAAAATTTCCATTAGAAACATAGAGGTTTTATAAACAGTAGCCTCTAAGAGCACATGCTGGGTTTATGGTATAACCTTTGTGAAAACACTTTAAAAAGACTTGAAATTTTCAAAAAGCTTCAACATGTTTAAAAATTTTTTGGTGAAGGTTGAACACTCTTTATTCCTTTCTACGTACTTGTTGAATCATAGACATATGATGAGTAATCTAGTATTTTGGCCAAGAATTTAAGTTTACTGGTTAATAAGGTGACCACATGGATGAGAACATACAAGGCAATTAGTCATTCTAAACAATCAATAGCAATCAACAAAATATCATGCAATTAACAAACAATAAGCATATAGTAGATCATCTAAACTCCTTCACGTAAGTTTGACTTAAGGATTGTAATAATTTTTAGGTAAAGATTGGGAATCTTCTAAAAAACCTAAGTAATTGGACATAAAAGAAAATACATATAAGAATAACTACTAATAAGATATATTACTTTAGCATCCCAATCTAAACCCCAAATCTTATTAGAATCTTTTAGGGTCTTTTAGTGTTAAATCCTTTGTTTAAGAATTAGTACTTTGTATAGGTCTATGCTTAAGTCCTCGTCATGATAAGTGCTGTTCTCAAATAATTTCATTCTAAGGAAAATATATATCTAAGGTATATGCTCATGAATATCCAAAAACATGTCCATGGATGTTCAATAGGTCTAAAAATAGTCATAGATGGTCATAAGTCTTCAAGATTCAAAACTAAAGCTTTAACAACTTTTCTTTGAACTTTTGTATTTATTAGGGGTCTGAAATATATCTAAGCACTAAAAAATACTCTAAATGAAAGAGAAATAGAGTAGTCTTACAAGGATAAAGTTTTCTTGAAATGGAATTATGATTGGAACCTACAACTTTCATAAATAGGTGATATTAGTATATGTAGATGAAAAGTACACTATGAAAACAACTTGAGTTAATCAAGATTACCTTAATCTGATAAACAACCCTTGTATGCCTAAAATGAAGGTCCTAAAATATAAAAAATAGGTAAGATTAGTAACTTCCTTAAGGAAGTTAAAGATTACTCAATCTTCTTGGAAGTTCTTACTTTAATGCATCGAGTTGGTGGTTTTGGAACTTTTGTTGGTTTTGGAGATGCAAATGAAGTTAACTATGGATGAAATTTTCTGAATTTTTAGAGGCATTTTAAGTATGTTTAGTGGAGAGTTGGATGGGGAAAAAAACAAAGAGTAAGGGTCTCAAAGTGGTGTGGGAGAGGGGGGGTTTTACTTAGGTAGTTTAGCCTCCTTACTTCCCCTTTTATAGTAGTTAGGTTTTGTTATTTTATAATTAATTTTGGGTTCAGATTTTCCACACTAAAGAGAGGGTTTTAATGGTAGATTCAAGGTAGCAATGATTCCTAAAAATAGGATAGAATAGATTAGGAATGATGGCTTTAGGATAAGGTAAGATAAGGTAGGGTAATGATGCGTTAGAGATAAGATCACATGTTATTGACATAGTCAAAAGACGAGGGCAGATTTTGGTGGGTTCCAAGCAATTTCTTAAGCTACTTTTTTGTTCATCTCCTTAATCATGAAAAATTTTGGGTTAATTTTGATTAGGTTAATATTAGGTAAGATAGCCTTAAAAATGGGGGTGAAACAAGATAAGGTAAGGTGTTTTTGGAGATGAAATTTACATGCAATTTTCCTTTTGTGTAACCAATTCTAAAACTCTAATTTTCCCATGATATTTGAAAGTTCTTATCCCACTTTAATCAAGTTAATTTAGGGCAGTTTAGATTAGATTAAGTTAAGATAAGATGGGGTGAGTTGGGTGGTGACATCTTAGCTGAAACTACATGGGAGTGGTCCACGTGAAGGAGGGAACTACAATTTGTTTTTGGGGGCTCATTTTTATGAATTTTCCCATGCCCCTTTAGTGAGTAAATAAGTTCTATTTAAGGTATAATAGGGTAAATTTTGGGTAAGATTTAATAAGTATAGGATAAGATAGGTTAGGGTAAGTAAACCTTTGCAAAAATTGGAGAAATCACATGTTTGGTGCATCTAATTTAGATCTAGTTTTAGCTTAGTCTTTTTACATGATTTCCAAGTCATTTTTCTAGCTTTATTCAAGGTAAGATACGTTAAGATAAGGATTAGATATGATAGAGGTAAGTTAAGATAAAACATTGTAGGGGAAGGATGCTTAATTAGATAAAATCATATGGTTACTTTTCCTTCTCTTGAATCGATCATAGAGTGTCATGTTCTATGTCATCTTCATGTCATTTTTTTCTTATATTAGGCATGATGGGATTTTAGATAAGATAGGGTAAGATCTGATGAAGATAAGATAGAATTTAATAAGATAAGATAAGATAAGGTTGGATTTTTCAAAGATTTTTGGTGGAATTTGACCTAAAGATGACGCCAATGAGAAGAAGAAGAAGAGAACCGATTTGTCTTAGGTCTTTTCCATTTATTGCTTGTGTGGAATTTTTTTTTAAGAAGGCAGGTCAAGATAAGGCATGATGAGAGGTCATTTTCCAAGTGCTAAAATAAGATAAGGTGTTGAAAAAGTCTAAGTCTTATGTAGAAACTTGTCCTGGAAGATAACATTTTGTAGAAGGGTTGCAACCTATTTTCTTTATGTAATTTTTTTATGTTTTCCTTTGTATTTTGTGTGTTATTAAGTAATTAAGATGTAACAATGAATAATAGAAAGAGTTAGTTAAAATAGATTAGGATTTAGGGGTAGTTTCAAGCTTAACCACTTAGAAGGCTTTAGGGCATGGTTTAAGGGAGTTCCAATTTTGATTTGGTTTTATAATTGGGTTTGTTATTAATTTTTGTTTATTTTAGCTGATCTATGTTTTAGGATATTAATCGTTATGATTAGGATAAGACAAGAAAGATTTGGAAAAGAATTTAACTTGTTTCAAGGCAAGTCTTCTTGAGTTGTATAATTGCTTATCATAAGTTGACTTAAGTTAAATTGGAGAAAACTTTAGTCAACTGAGTTCGAGTTCTTAAATCTAATACTCAAGGAATATTTGGGGCTAAGTATTAGTTCTATAGATAAAATTTGACAAAATTCAAATTTAGTCTACTAGGTGAAATATCGAGAATAAGATTAAACTCTCTAGTAAGGAGTTTAGTAGAAATTAGTACAGTTGACAATTTTCAATGAGTTAAATCTATAAATTCTATTAGAAAAGGGTATCATATAAATCCTTAGTGTCTTATCAACCAAATATTTTTTAAGTTAACTCTGGTCTTAGCTTTAATGCTTTAAGTCTACTCAAGTCTTCCTAGGGATATCGAATGGAAGACTTAAGTTAGTGAGATAGGTAGAGTTAGTTAACTCAAGTGAAATTTTAATTTGACTAAGTTAGCTTAGGTCAACTTATAAAATTTTGAGTCTTCTCTAGCTCCTAGACTTTACTCGGATTCTTTTGGAGCTAAATCTTAAATATATTTTCTTATCTAATAGAATTTCTAGAAATACTTCCTATGAAAATCCTTAAGAATTATAGATGATATTTAGGCTAGAATTTGTGATATTTGATTTTGATTTCTAGATCAAATCTATCAAGTATTCATACTCGTTTTCCTTTTCCATAAGATATTCTAGTTAGGATAAAGATCTTGATGTCATCTAATGGCTCGATTTATGATTAAATAGAAGTGAAAGGAATTGGTATTAACTGGTAGAAGTTTTGGTTTTCTTTGACAAACTATGTCGTTAAGTTTATCAAGATGACTTCCTTGAGAAGCTAGTGAAGCAGCTTTCTTTAAGAAGTTAACTTTGAGGTAGCTTTCTTGGAAAGTTAGGTAGAAAAGCTCCTTAAACAAGCTAATTGTTTACATCTCTTAAATGAAGAAAAATTTCTATATAGATATTTAAAAGAATTTTAAATTGACTAAATAAAGCTCTTGTTACATAAAGACTAAACACTAACCTTACGTAGCTAATAATCTTTGCTACTTAAAAGTAAAGTATAGACATGAATCGTAACTCTTTGAGAAAAAAAATTAAGGTACTATATTATACTTTATTGAGATCTTAAATGGTTAGTCTAATTGATTCTATCATAAAAAAATAACCTAATTCTCTAGGGTTTCACATATGTATTCCTAATTCTAAATTCATCAATCTAAATAATTTTGGTGATGTGTTGTTAGATCTTAAAACAAGGGGTAAGACAAAACAAGCATAGATGTGGGATTAAGTAATCTAGGGATCTTAATCGAAAATTAAAGAAAGTAAGTGTTCATATTTCGTATAACGTTGTAGAATTTATAGCTTAATTGAGTTAATTTGATTTGGATTCATAGAAATTAGGGTTGGGAAGTTAATTGGAGAAGAGAAGAGGAGTTTTTGAAATAGGAAGGTACATAGTCAGGTACATGGACGTATACCTTTACTAAACTAAGCGAAGATGGGATTTTGGTGTTATAATGAATACTTAGGCATGGTACGCAAGTGTATACTTGCTTGTGTTTAAGTACACAACTGTATACTCAGGTGTGTTGGAAGGACTTTGTGCATAGAAAGATACATGGCCATTCACATAGTCATGTTCCTTTTCGTGTTCTTCTACACACCTACATATACGATCGTATTGTTCTGGAGCACCTATATTTTTCTTTTATTTTGTTTCTTTTTCTATAATTCTAAGCTAAGATTCATGCACAATAAAACAATGGGGAAGGGAAATATGCAATTAGGATATGATTAACCAATTAATAAACTTAGATTATGTCATAAGGTAATGCTAAACTTAGTCTTTGATACTTAATAGGTTATTATACCTTTGATAGTTATGTAAAAGCTAGCCATGGGACCACTCCTCTAGGTATGTATCTACCTTATTTATTGATTGTGTTTGATAAGGGTTATCTAACCGAAATGCTTATGTTTCTTGTGTTTGGCTTAACTTATAGTCTTGCAGTAGCAGATTCCTATGAGGTTGTCCCTAGTGGAGTTCTATACTAAAATGATTTAAAGTAGATTTAAGGTTAGATGGGGCTCATAGTGACTGTTTCTAACCTAAGAATATATATATATAAGTATTATATGGTGTGGTGGAGTCATGAGTACCTCTATGTTATTTGTTGGCTAAATCGAGGATAAACAATTCGATGATTATAATATGTATATTCATTGCATGTATGTCTGTTTGTATTGTGGTTATGTGGCATACACATATCTTTCCGGTACTCATGTATTGGGCTTAGGCTCATCTTATTCCTTTTTCAATTATAGTTGGGTATGAAGAATATGTTGAGTATGATGAATATGAAAATGTATGTTATCATTACCAAGATGAGAATTAGGAAGACTACCATTATTATTATGAAGATGAACAATGAAAGAGTATTTGAAGGATTTTGAAAAATTTGGAGATGTTGAATTGGGAGCTTAAAGTGTATTTAAATACTTTCACTCTTGACTATTTATTTTATTTTTTACAGAAGTTTAAAATGTGTAACTGTATTAGAGATTGTGAATATCTTTAATTAACAGTGGTTAAAATGACTCACAGTTGAGTCATTTATATATATTATTAAAGTTACAAATATTTTATTCGTAGTGGAGTTACACAAGTTAGAAGTTGCAAGGGTGATAGAAAGCCTTAGTGTATCACTATCTAATGGTGACACATGGCAAGTTGTAATGCTTCTAGTTCTCGGGTGTTACTGGGCTTCACCATTTAACAACACTTGTATTGATGTTGATATACATGATCCAATAAGTTTCACCAATTTTTGTGTAAGGTGGAGTGCTTTTCAGCTATGAATGATAAAATACCATTCAATGCTATCAAATTCCTTTTCAAGATCTACTTTGATGACCATGAAACCCTTATTACCCTTTTTAGAGTGAAAGGAGTGTATGATTTCGATGAGTAAAAGGATATTGTTTGAGGTAAATCTAGTGGGAATGAAACTTACCTATGCTGGATGTACAAGAGTATCTAAAAAGGGGTTAAGCTTATTCAGAAGAATTTTAGTCACTAGCTTGTATATAGTATTGCAAAAACTGATTGGTCAAAACTGTGAACGATGGTTAGCACTAAATGATTTTAGGATAAGAACCAAGAGTGTTTCATTAATTAATGGTGGAACTTCAAACGTCTTGAAAATTTTGTCGACTAGGGAGTGAATTGATGGCCCCATTGTTTTCCAACATGCTTTGTAGAACTTTAAGTGTAAGCTATCTTTCCTAGGGGACTTAAATGAGCCTCTTAATGAAATAGGTTAGACAATTACATTCCCACTAATTAGTTGGACGAGGGAAGTTGATTGCTTTCTAGTTAAGCTAGGAGTGGCAAAAGTCTAAAATGCAACTTTTGAGGTAATTGATTCCTTGGACGATTGGCAAAGTCTTTGAAAGTATTTTTAGATGAGTTTTTTTAGGTCCAAGCTTATGCATACCCAATTGCCTACATTGTCGCTTAGATCCTACTTTTAGAGCATTGAGTGATGACTAACGAATGATCATATCTGGTGTTTCTATCTCCATCCTGATGAAAGCTATGATGGGAGTCAAGCTAGAAGGTGGAATGTGGATCCTCTTGAAGTGCCACCTAGACCGATCACAAGAACTCGAGCGAAACGATTCAAGGAAGTACTTAATGGGCTGATAAAGGTTATCCAAGAAGCCCGAAAAGATTGGAGCAACCATGGGAATGAACTTGCATTTATACAAGTCATTCAAAGAGATCAAAGCTGCCGGCCTTGACAACGCTGGCTTAAATGCTGCCGGCTTTGAACCGGCGTTGCAATTAGAGCGCGACAGAGGGACTACACCGTCGGCATATATACCTGGTGTACATCCTACGTCGGCTACTACGCCGCCGGCGTACATTGCCTGTTTGTTATTTTTCCGCAACTTAATTATGTTATGTCGTTTTGGGCTTTTTCCTTTACGAGCTGTAAACCCTATTAATAGCTGCTAGGGTTGGAAAAACAGAACATAGAACTTACATACAACATTGATTAATACAATGTGAGAGTATTCCTCTCTTGGTTCTCCAAAGAACTTCTCTTGAACTTATCGGATCTCTTCCGTGGCGTTCAAATCCGACTTATCAATCGGTCTTTCATCCTGATTGTGGCGTCAATAGAATATACCAAGGTTCTTGCCTCAACTATAGGCAATGGGTCACGATTTCCACTTCAATTATTTGGCATCTTAGGTTGCAATTCCAAACGTATTGGTATAGGGTTTCGTCACACGTGGGCGTGGTTCATATTAGTTTGGTATCAGAGCCTAAGTTTGTTAAACATCAGTTCGGTTTGAGAAAGGTAACATCAAAACCTTAACTCCAATCGTTCATATCAAGTTTCGTATTACCATCGCTTCATACTTAAGTCCATAGTGTTAATTGTCTCTTGAGTAGTGTAGTTTCATTCTATCAATCTTGTTACAAAAAAAAAAAAAAAAGAAGAACGAAAACAAAAGAACAAAAAATAAAAAAGAAAAAGGAAAATTCAAGCCCGGAGAGTTTGTTCTTGAATTCTACGGAAGAATTTCGTGTAGTTTGGATTAGTTTCAAGAGAATTGAGGAGAGGGATTGGTGAGTTGATATCATATCTGTTTGTGAGAATACATGAGTGATTGTGGGATATCCTTCTTGAGTGAAACACGTGAGGTAGCGAATTGTAAGGTTTAATTATATATATATTTGTGTTAGTACTAACCTTTTATTGCAGGAACTATGTCGAGGCAAAATTCTCCTGAAGGTGAGAGGGGGAGGTTTGATGCTAGGTTAGTGATTGAGGCGTTGAGGAGTGAGATGAAGAGAATGTTTCAGGATGGGAAGGAACAAATTCATGAAACGGTGGAGCAGAAACTAGAGCAATCTAAAAATGTTTTTCAAGGGCGTAAGAGGGAGATTTGTTCTAAGAGAGGACAAAGGGGTAGACATGAAAATTCTAATGATGAGTTTGATGAACCTTCTATTGGGAGTTATAGAGGTTTTGGTTGTAGGAATAGAGGAACTAGGGATTGGGAAGATAGAGGAGATAGGAATAGAGATGATAATCAATTGAGTAGTATAAAGATGAAGATTCCTCCTTTCCAAGGGAAGAATGATCCCGAAGCATACTTAGAATGGGAGAAGAAGGTAGAGACGGTGTTTGATTGTCACAATTATAGTTAGAGAAAGAAAGTGAAGCTTGTTGCCATTTAGTTTTCAAATTATGCCATAGTGTGGTGAGATCAACTGATGTTGAATAGGAGAAGGAATGGTGAACCACCCATTGAGTCTTAGGAAGAGATGAAGAGGGTGATAAAGAAGCAGTTTGTTCCTGCTTACTACTATCGCGAATTGCACAACAAATTGCAAACTCTTAAGTAGGGAAACCGAAGTGTGAATGAGTATTTCAAGGAGATGGAGGTTACTATGATTAGAGCAAATGTTGAGGAGGATAGAGAGGCTACCATGGCTAGGTTTCTTGCTGGGTTAAATAGAGAGATTCAAAATGTAGTAGAATTACAGCATTATGTGGAATTGGAAGATATGGTTCACATGGCTATAAAGGTTGAGAACCAACACAGGAGGAAAGGTAGTAGTACTGCCCGGTTTCAACAGGGTGCTGGTTCATCTACTTGGAAGACTAACCATTGGTGGAAGGAAGAAAAGTCTTTACCCATCAAGCCAAAAGGAGAGCAGAAGCAAGGGGGATCTACTCCTAGTAATCAAGGTAAACCTGATTCTTCTATTCCTAGAAATCGTGACATTAAATGTTTTAAATGCCAAGGAAGAGGCTATATTGCTAGTCAATGTCCCAATAGGCACGTTATGATTTTGCGCGATGATGGTGAGTATGAGACTAAGGGGGATAGTGAAGATGATGATATGCCTCCATTGGAGGATGTAAGTGATGACGAGGAGCCTGCAGCAGGGAAGTTAGTGGTAGTAGTGAAGCGAGCTTTGAATGTGCATGTGAAGGAAGAAGATGAGGTACAACGAGAGAATATCTTTCATATTAGATGTTATCTAGGTGACAATATTTGTAGTTTGATCATTGATGGGGGGAGTTGCACTAATGTAGTGAGTACTTTCATTGTTGAGAGGTTGGGGCTCAAGACCACTAAACACCTTAGCCCATATAAATTACAGTGGCTGAATGATAGTGGCGAGACTAAGGTGAGTAAGCAAGCCTTAATTGCTTTTTGCATCGGTAGGTATGAAGATGAGGTCTTATGCGATGTAGTGCCAATGCAGGCTTATCATGTGTTGTTAGGGAGGCCATGGCAGTTTGACAGGAAGGTTGTTCATGATGGCTTTTCTAACAAGTATACGCTTGTTCACCATGGCAAAGGCTATAATCTTAAACCCTTAACACTTAAACAGGTGTATGAGGATCAGTTGCAGCTACAACAATCTTTTGCAAAATATAAGGTGTGTGAAAAAGAGAGGGTGATTGAGAGAGCAAAAGACATAGAAAAAGAAAAGGAACACAAAAGTCAATACCAAAAGGAAAAATAGAGGAAGGCTGGAAAGAGTGTGAGAGGCCAAGTTGAGGGGGGATCAACTTTGGTGGTGAGTGAAAAGGAGAGTGCAGCCTTGTAAAAGTAGAGTTGTGTGGTAAGAGCGAGTGTAGTGAGGAGAGCGTTAGTGATGAAGCAACCTATGTTGTTGCTGGTTTTTAAAGAAACTTGTTTGAATACTAACGAACTTCTTAACTCTTTACCTAATGTGGTTATGTCTATTGTGCAGGACTTTGAAGATGTCTTCCCTGAGGAGATTCCAAAAGGGTTACCACCTATTCGTGATATTGAGTACCAGATTGACCTTGTACCCAGAGCATCTATTCCAAATAAGCCAGCTTATAGGAGTAATCTAGAGGAGACAAAGGAACTTCAAAGGCAGGTTAATGACCTGATGGAGAAGGGGTACGTGAGAGAAAGCATGAGCCCATGTGTTGATACGAACCACGCCAACCCGTGACGAAACCCAATACCAATACGTTCGGAAATTCGTTACCTACGATGCCAAACACCTAAAGTGGAAACCGCGACCCATTGTCTATAAGCGAGACAAGAACCTTGGTATAATGTGAAGATGCCATAATCGGGGATGAAAGACTGATTGATAAGTCGGGATGAACGCCACGGAAATCAATCCGATAAGTTCAAATTAGTTCTTGAAGAACCAAGAGAGGAGCCTCTCAAAGATGTTTAATGTTCTAAGATGTATGCTCTATCTCTATTCTAAACCCTAGGAGCTTTATACTAGGGTTACAATTCGTAAAAATACAAGTCCAAAACGACATCACCTCAATAAGTGCGTAAAATAACAAAACAACATAAAAGGTCGGCGTCGGGTAGATACACGGCCGTACCTTTGGCCATGTATATGGCCGTGTATGATTCTCTGTAACTTTGAGATTCTTACACGGCCGTACCTTGAAAATACACGCCCTCTTCATCCCGTGTCCGGTGTGACTTGTACAAAAGGAAGGGTCTTCCCATGGTTGTTCCAATCCGTTCCAACTTCATGATTGCTCCAATCCTTTCCGGCTTCATGGACAACCTTTATCAACCCGTTAAGTGCTTCCTCGAATCGTTTCGCTCGATTTCTTGTGATCGGTCCAGGTGGCACTTCAAGAGGATCCACATTTCTTCTTCCGGCTTGGCTCTCATCATGGATCTCATCATGTGCAGTGCCTGTGATTTTGGTGGCTAAGAAGGATGGGTTATGGAGAATGTGTGTTGATTGCCGAGCCACCAACAACATCACGGTAAAGTATCGTCATCCCATTCCTCGCTTAGATGATATGTTAGATGAGTTACATGGGTTTAGTGTCTTTTCCAAAATTGATTTGAAAAGTGGATATCACCAAATTAGAATGAAAGAAGGTAATGAATGGAAAACAGCATTTAAGACAAAATATGGTTTATATGAGTGGTTAGTAATGCCTTTCGGTTTAAATAACGCACTTAGTACTTTTATGAGACTTATGAACCATGTTTTGAGGACTTTTATTGGAAAATTTGTGGTCGTCTATTTTGATGATATCCTCATTTATAGCAAGAGTTTGGAAGAACATATATCTCACTTGAGGGTTGTTTTGGAAGTGCTTCGAAATGAGCAATTATATGTTAACCTCAAAAAGTGCACTTTTTGCATAGATAAACTTGTGTTTCTTGGTTTTATTGTTAGTGCACAGAGAATACAGGTTGATGAAGAGAAGATTCGTGCGATCCAAGAATGGCCTAGTCCAACTAATGTAAGTAATGTTTGGTGTTTCCATAGACTAGCGAGCTTTTATAGGAGGTTTGTGAAGGATTTCAGCACCATTGCAGCACCACTTACTGAAGTAATCAAGAAGAATGAGGGGTTCAGTTAGGGAGAGCAACAAGAGAAGGCTTTTCAGACGCTTAAAAATAAGTTGACTCATGCGCCCCTACTTGCTTTACCTAATTTCTCTAAAACTTTTGAGATTGAGTGTGATGCTTCAGGAATAGGTATTGGAGCAGTTCTCATGCAAGAGAGGAGACCAATTGCATTCTTTAGTGAGAAGCTAAGTGGGGCAACCTTAAACTACCCTACTTATGACAAGGAGTTATATGCATTGGTTCGAGCTTTGGAGACTTGTGATGTGCCTAAACACACTTAAAAGCACATCTAAAAGACTTAAGAAAAACTATCTCAAGTCAAGGCAAAATCGGATAAAAAAATGGCACTTTTCAATTGAACCCTAATGATGAAATGATGAAATTCAAACAACCAATGATATAATTAGGATACCACAATGAAAATGCCTTCTAAAAACACTCTAATTTCATGTAATCCACGCAAATGAATCCTCAATTTGACAAAAGAAAACCGTAACAAAACAATCCCTTTTCCAATAATGAAGAACACGTTATCAAGGAAATCCTCAAAGATGAATCGGATCAATTGGATAATTCCTTCAAATAAGCATAAGAATTCGTGAATAACAACAAGTAATTCTGACCAAGAACTATCTCAATTCAACCCTTGATATGACACACTAGAGAAGAAAAGAAATCACAACAAAATGAAATTGATATAATTCACAATTTCAAGATGTTGCACTCGCCACAATTTCAACTCTTGGTTTTGAAATTGATAAGAGTTTGGAACCAAGGTATGAACCCTAATTCTCACGTGAAAGGAGGTGTTTAATCTACAAAATGATAAGCTCCCTCAAACCCTCTCTTAAGCAAGTATTTATACTTGCTACTCCTAGGGTTAAAAAGTGCTCAAAATTACAAGTTTGCCACTTTTAAGGTGGCTAACCCTAAATGAAAGTTACAAAGAATCAAAAGTGTCCCAAAACCAAAATACAACCAAAATAGTTCAATAAACATTTACAAGATACAAAATAACATAAATCTTCATGATCCAATGCCTCAGAATAGAGAACAATCGCAGTGGGTCTTTGATTGTTATCTAGAAAAATGTTCTGTGTCCAACTGAAGTTGTAGGACATTTTGGCATCCCATGGAGATATATAATTGTACCTGTAAGATTATTCTCAAAGTTTATTAGAAATAAAGACATAAGATAAAATATGAGCAATTTAGTTAATCATCCAAATTGGGTTCTGAAGAGGTTGACAGTGCCAGAATTTTTCCCATCATCTCCTCGGGCTTCTGAAAGATTTGCCCTCAAATCTAGAGGATCAATTGTGGAATTGAACCCTAAGATCTCTGTTGTCCTGCTCTCCCGGCTTACCATAGTAGTGGATGGATGCCTGACCTGTTTCTGAAAACCCTGGACCTCATATGGAGTCATTGGTAATAGGATTATGCGTGTTTCGCCCATGCTGATCGTGTAGGTATTTTCAAACCCATCATGTATCACCCGTCGATCATACAACCAGGGCCGACCCAACAGCAAATGGAATGCATGCATAGGAACTATATCACAAAGGATCTCATCATGATAGTTCTGCCCGACACTCACATGAACCTTTGCCCTAAGAGTAACATACATACTACCTCTATTATCCAGCCAATGCAAATGATAAGGACTAGGATGTGGTATAGTAGACAGTTGTAATTTGTCTACCAGTGCAGCAGATATAACATTCGTGCAATTACCACTATCGATGATGAGTACACAAAGGTTACCTCTGATTCTGCAAGAGGTATGAAATATGTTCTCTCTCTGAATATCACTGATATCAGGAGATGTGGACAAAATCCTGCGTAACACATTACGGGGTAGATATTTCCCTCTAGTATGCTCCTCAGGCGCATTTGCATTCTGATCATCATAATATTCCTGCAATGCTGTTGGTAGATCTGTAGGCTCAATCTGTTCATGGTCATCCTCAGTTTCCTCTCCAATGTCTTCCATAACAGTCATCACCCTCTTATTTGGACACTGTGCAGCCATATGCCCAAATCCCATGCATTTAAAACATTTTTATCTGGCGCGCTTTCCCACTAGTAGATCCGGGAACAGTCTGCCTCATCTCTAGTGCCATGACCTCTTTACCCTTCCCAGTGGGTAAGTTTTCTCTTATAATGGTTGGGGTAGTAATGTCCACTGCCTTGACTCCCTCACCTACCGCCTTTGTTCCCCCTGATCGACTGTCGGCTGAGATGGGTCTATTAATAGTGTTGGGCCTACTGCTTGGAGCCCTAAAGAAGTTAGACCTCCTCTGTCTCTCTACTTTTAAAGCCAACTGAATAGCCTCATCAAGTGTAGCATAGCACTGCAGCTCAACAATACACGCTATCTCATATTTTAGACCTGAGACAAATCGTGCTATAGTTTGTTCCGGAGGCTCAACAGACCCACACCTAATCATAAGGGTCTCAAATTCCTGCACATAATCATCCACTGTTTTGCCCCCTTGCCTCAAGGTTTGCAGTCGCATAAACAGCTCCTGTTTGTAGTGCTCAGGAATGAACCTTTTCCTTAGCAACCTCTTCATATCCCTCCAGGTCTGAACCTCAGCCTCTCCATCCTGACGCCTATTAATGATCAAATTCTTCCACCAAAGTGCAACATACCCTACAAATTCAACAGCAGCCAATCTGACCCTAGTACTGTTGTCGATCTCATAACATTCGAAGAGACCTTCGACCTTATCCTCCCAGTCTAAGTACTCATCTGTTGATCCCTTACCATCATAGGATGGCATCTGTAGTTTCACATACTCCAAACCCCGAGGTGGCCTGAAATCCCTATTCTGATTTGGGTTGACCCAAAAATTGTCATCCCTTTCTTCCCTATTTGGAATATGTTCCTCACCCCTCCTTCTATTTAAGTCTCCATCTCCCACTACTCCGTTTCGGTGAGGGTTTTGTAGAGCTACTCGAGGTGGTGCTAGTTGGTTTACCACTGGTGGTTGTGGTAAAGTCATCCTGTCAACTCTAGTTGCTAGTGTAGCAACTATAGTAGTAAGCTCCTGGAGTTGTTCCTCCAAAGTCCTCCTGCCTGCCACATTACGACCATGTCCTCCACTAACCTGGCTATTGGCTTCTTCACCCAATCCTCCATTCACACTGTCATTAGACATATTTATAGATTCTTGTATGTTGTTCCTCAAAACGATATGATTCAAGGGTACACACTTCCACTACTATACTTCCTTAAACTCCACACAATAGCAACTACAAAGACAAACAAACAAACCCACTTAATGTTACAATTTTATAATTGCAACTCATGTGTAATACAATTCTCCACAACAAGCCACAAGTACACGGTGCAGCAAATTTAATTTCCACAAGTTCACTCCACGTCAACACACTAGCAATAACAACAATTAAGATGTATCACTTCCACGACAACAACAAGGTGAATATTGATTACAAGTAGTCTTCAACTTCCACGGCAAATAATGAAGACAAAAGATTAATAAGTAGCTTTCCCAAAATGAATTCCGAATCCCACTATAGGCAGCAACTTTCAATTTGAAATTCAAATAACTTCACTTATTGCAAGCCTTCCTCAATTGGTAACAATGAATTCAAATTCAAAAAGCAATCATTAACTCCCACAACTTAATTGCATATGATTTGAATTCAAATAATTCCTTACTAATCAAACTTAATGTAATCTGCAAATTGTACTTCACCAATTCAGAATTACACAATGGAATTCAAAGACAACAAATAACACAACTCCTCACACCACAAGCTACTTCACGGCAACAATTGGTAAGTTTCACAATTTCAAAAAAAATTGCTAAAGTAAACTTCACTTTGTACTTCTGCTCTTCCACGTGAATTAGTGTCCACAAAGTGATATAATAACCTTCCCAAATCAACTCCAACAATCAGCAAATCAAATCCCAATCCAAAGTAATTTCGCAATCTCAAACAACAACAACAACACAATTTCGGTTTTCACTTGATCAACCCTAATTGATGATCACTTCCATGAAATTGAATACAACCAATTCCCTTCTCTCAACAAGAGCTCTGATACCAAAAAGATGATGTGCCTAAACACACTTAAAAGAACATCCAAAAGACTTAAGAAAAACTATCTCAAGTCAAGGCAAAATCGGATCCAAAAATGGCACTTTTCAATTAAACCCTAATGATGAAATGATGAAATTCAAACAACCAATGATATAATTAGGATACCACAATGAAAATGCCTTCTAACAACACTCTAATTTCATGTAATCCATGCAAATGAATCCTCAATTTGACAAAAGAAAACCGTAACAAAACAATCCCTTTTCTAATAAAGAAGAACACGTTATCAAGGAAATCCTCAAAGATGAATCGGATCAATTGGATAATTCCTTCAAATGAGCATAAGAATTCATGAATAACAACAAGTAATTCTAACCAAGAACTATCTCAATTCAACCCTAGATATGACACACTAGAGAAGAAAAGAAATCACAACAAAATGAAATTGATATAATTCACAATTTCAAGATGTTGCACTCGCCACAATATCAACTCTTGGTATTGAAATTGATAAGAGTTTGGAACCAAGGTATGAACCCTAATTCTCACGTGAAAGGAGGTGTTTAATCTGCAAAATGATAAGCTCCCTCAAACCCTCTCTTAAGCAAGTATTTATACTTGCTACTCCTAAGGTTAAAAAGTGCTCAAAATTACAAGTTTGCAACTTTTAAGGTGGCTAACCCTAAATGAAAGTTACAAAGAAATAAAAGTGTCCCAAAACCAAAATACAACCAAAATAGTTCAATAAACATTTACAAGATACAAAATAACATAAATGTTCATGATCCAATGCCTTAGAACAGAGAACAATCGCAGTGGGTCTTTGATTGTTATCTAGAAAAATGTTCTGTGTCCAACTGAAGTTGTAGGACATTTTAGCATCCTATGGAGATATATAATTGTACCTGTAAGATTATTCTCAAAGTTTATTAGAAATAAAGACATAAGATAAAATATGAGCAATTTGGTTAATCATCCAAATTGGGTTCTGAAGAGGTTGATAGTGCCAGAATTTTTCCCATCAACTTGGCAACACTATCTTTGGCCAAAAGAGTTTGTGATCCACACTAATCATTAATCCTTGAAGTATTTGAAGGGACAACATAAGCTGAACAAAAGGCATGCTCGTTGGGTGGAGTTTATCGAAACATTTCCCTATGTCATCTACTACAAGCAAGGTAAAGAAAATGTTGTTGTTGACGCACTTTCTAAAAGGTATGCTCTTATCTCTACTCTTAGTTCTAGACTGCTTGGTTTTGAGCATATTAAAGAATTGTATGCTACTAACCGAGAATTTTGTAAAGAATATGTTCGTTGTGAGAAGAGTGGTCATGGTAAATTTTATAAGCATAAGGGATTCTTGTTTAGGGAGAATAAACTTTGCATTCCCAATTGTTCTTTAAGAGAGTTATTAGTGAGGGAGTCTCATGGAGGAAGATTAATGGGGCATTTTGGAGTAGCTAAAACCTTAGGGGTTTTGCAGGAACACTTTTATTGGCCTCACATGAAACGAGATGTTGAGAGGATTTGTGAGCGATGTGTCACTTGTAAGCAAGCAAAATCTAGGGTCCAACCTCATGGACTTTATACCCCACTTCCAATTTCTCATGAGCCTTAGGTAGACATTTCCATGGATTTTGTGTTAGGATTGCCCAAGTCTAGGTATGGTAGGGATTCTATTTTTGTAGTCGTGGATAGGTTTTCTAAGATGACACATTTCATTCCTTGCCACAAAATAGACGATGCTTGCCATATTGTTAATTTGTTCTTTAGGGAAGTTGTGAGATTGCATGGTATGCCTAGAACAATCGTATCGAATCGAGATGCTAAGTTCTTGAGCTACTTCTGGAAGACCTTGTGGGCTAAGTTAGGAACTAAGTTATTGTTCTCTACTACTTGTCATCCACTAACTGATGGTCAAACTGAGGTAGTAAATCGAACTTTATCTACTTTGTTGAGGGTTGTCATTAAAAAGAACATTAAAAGTTGGGAGGATTGTTTGCCTCATGTTGAATTTGCTTATAATCGCACAATGCATTCTGCTACTAAGTTTACACCTTTTGAAATTGTGTATGGTTTTAATCCACTAACTCCTTTGGATTTATCACCTTTTCTATTTCTGAGTATGTTAATCTAGATGGTCAGAAGAAAGCGGAATTTGTTAAACAGCTCCATGAGAAGGTAAGGCTCAACATTGAGCGGAGGACAGAACAGTATGTGAAACAAGCCAATAAGGGTTGTCGACAAGCTATCTTTGAACCTAGAGACGGGGTTTGGGTTCACATGCGCAAAGAGCGGTTTCCTGTACAACGTCGATCTAAATTACTTCCTAGAGGCGATGGACCATTTCAAATTCTTGAGCGCATCAACGATAATGCCTACAAGTTAGATTTTCCAGGTGAGTATCAAGTAAGTGCTACTTTTAACATTACTGATCTGAGTCCTTTTGATGTAGGCGATGATTCGAGGGCAAATCCTTTTCAAGAGGAGGGGAATGATGAAATCCATGATAGGAGTCAAGCTAGAATGTGGAATGTGGATCCTCTTGAAGTGCCACCTGGACCGATCACAAGAACTCGAGTGAAACGATTCAAGGAAGCACTTAACGGGCTGATAAAGGATATCCAAGAAGCTGGAAAAGATTGGAGCAACCATGAGAATGAACTTGCATTTGTACAAGTCATTCAAAGAGATCAAAGCATTGGAGGTTAAAGCTGCCGGCCTTGACAACGCTAGCTTAAACACTGCTGGCCTTCAATTGGCATTGCAATTAGAGCGCGACAGAGGAAGTACGCCGTCCACTACACCGCCGGCATATATACTCGGCGTACATCCTACGCCGCCTACTATGCCGCCGGTGTACATTGCCTGTTTGTTATTTTTCCGCAACTTTATCATGTTATGTCATTTTGGGCTTTTTCCTTTACAAGCTGTAAACCCTATTAATAGCTGCTAGGGTTGGAAAAACAGAACATATAACTTACATACAACATTGATTAATACAATTTGAGAGTATTTCTCTTTTGGTTCTTCAAAGAACTTCTCTTGAACTTATCGGATCTCTTCCATGGCGTTCAAATTTGACTTATCAATCGGTCTTTCATCCTGATTGTGGCGTCAATAGAATATACTAAGGTTCTTGCCTCAACTATAGGCAATGGGTCGCAGTTTCCACTTCGATTATTTGGCATCTTGGGTTGCAATTCCAAACGTATTGGTATAGGGTTTCGTTACACGTGGGCGTGGTTCGTATCATATCCCTCAACCATTTAACTCTAGACTTCATTTTCCATAGGACTTCTTTGTTGTCCAGAATATCATTTAATTGATTATGGAGGTTCATTTCTAGTTATCTTTAGTAATGAGATGGGTAATTTGATATGGCTTACTTAATTCCAGCTAATCTCTTGCTAATAATTTTCTTTTGGACATCTAAGATGCTAAAGACCTCTCTATTCCAAACTCTAGCCACTTAAGGGAATTGATTTGTCATTGCTAAGATGTCATTTCGACAATTTCTCTAGACATTTTTTACTACATGCAGTAAAGTTAGATGGCTAAGTGATGTGCTTAATAATTCCAAATTAATAAGCACAAGATACAAATGATTAAACAATCACACGAATTGGAATTAGGATGGCATGATGAACAAAATGAAGTTAAAATCCCCAATTGGCGTGAACCAAATTAGAAGTATTGCAATGGAATTCCAATACCAATCAATTCACGTAACAATGCAATTCTAATCTCTAAAATTAGCTTATAATCTTAGCAATATGAACCCTAATTTAGCATAAAATAACAAATAGAAAAATCAACAAACTATCACTAGATATTACACACTAGCAATAATAGGGTGCAACTTTATAGAATTCTTGATATAACTCACAAGACATTCCAAGCCAAACTTGCCACAATTTCTAAAGAAATTGATAAGAGTGGATGCTAGCAAGAGGTGACTCTCTCATACAGCACAAAGTGTATGTTTTATCAAATTATCAAAACCTCCCTAAAAAACCCTAATTAGCAAGTATTTATACTTGCTCCTATTAGGGTAAAATAAAAAAAAAAATTACAAAATTACCACTAGGTAGCCGGGTCCAAAGATAAAAATTACAAGTATAAAATAAACTAAAATGGTCGATTCTCATGAGCAACAAATACAAATACAAATGGTCTTCAAGTGGTCGGTTCTTCACTTTAATTGAACAATTTGTAATGTGCTTAAAAGACCAAGCACATGACTACCAATACAAATGGCGTGAATCAACAATTACAACCAACAATTGTCTTGATCAACAACTTTACAAAATGGCCCTAATTCATGAAAATTGAGGCTAAATGGATATATGGAACAAACAATGATATGACCATCAATGGATAACCAAGGAAATGAACTAAGATTCCACTCAAATTGAAATGTTTCAAATCTAAAAATAAGAACCCTAGATTCACGTGTATAAGGATAAGGAACCAACAAATTGCACTTAGATACTACTTGCTAAATACAATTTGTAAAAAACAATAAGTGATGATTGATATTACTCACAATCACTTTAGTTAGTTCTCGCCACAATTTCATAAAATGAAATTAATAAGAGATCAATTGCAAGCAAGGAGAACTCTTCACAGCAACAATGTTTGTGTTTTGTCAAAATATCAAAAAGCTCTATACAAACCCTAGTTAGCAAGTATTTATACTTGCTCCAATTAGGGTAAAAATAACATGAAAATTACAAATAAGCCACTTATGTGGCCAGTTGCAAGACAAGAAATTACAATGGCTAAATGAAATGGTTGGTTCTTAAAACAACAATTACAAATACAATGTTCTTCAAGTGACCGATTCTTCGATTCAAGCGAACAATTTGTTGGACCAATTCTTCTTTGGTTTATGTTGGCCCATGAATAACCTATAAGCTGAGCTTTTGCGAGTTTATCCATCACTCTGTAAAACCTTACCAGTATACCTATTGGATTGCACAACAAATAAGTAATAGAAAAGAAGTTAGTATACAAATATTTTCGGAGTTGGTTTGCTCAAAGAGGACATTTAACACTAAATTTTCTAACCCTTTGGCTCTTGTCCTAGTGATAGGTCCTGTAAGATTTTGATTCCTATCATCTCTTCGGGCCTCAAGAAGATTTTTCCTCAAACCTGATAGGTCAAATGCAGTAGAGACTTTGTATCCTCCTAGCAAGTTATTTGTAAAATTATCATTGTAGTCTCCCAGTACCTAAGATACCATAAGGTGTAGTTGCTCTCGCCCCTCTATCTCTAGGATATATCTCATCTGCAACACATATAATAGTCTATCATCCACTAAGACCTCCCCTAACTCAAACTGTCCCACCAATAATTTCTTCTTTTTCCCTGTTTCACTAGTATGTCTTTGAACCTCTTAGCCTTCTAATGGTTTACTTATTTGCTCCTGAACCTTTTAAACCTCTAATGGTTGGCACATCTGTTTCTGAATCGCTTAGTCCTCTAAAGGTTGACTCATCTGACTATAAACCTTAAGAACCTCTGATGGTTAACTTATCTGTCTTTGCACCTCTTGGATCTCTGATGGTAACATAGGGTTCAACATTATACGTTTACTATCTTATTGGAACATATAAGTATTTCTATAGCCATCATATAACCACGACTAGCCAAGCAATATATGGGATGTACACATGGGAAGAATATCACATTTAATCTCATCATAGTATTGATCCCCTATATTGAAAGGTACCCTAGTTCTCTAGGTTACATGTAGATTTCCCTGTTCACTTAGCCAATGTAATTTGTAGGGTTTAGGATACGGGGTAGTGATGGATGTCGAATCCAACAAAATTAAAACCTACTCCTAAACAATTATATAATTTGTATACAGCAGTGAGTAAGGTCGTATCCACGGGGATTGGTTAAATATATTTCTATTAAAAGAGAATGGAGAGAAAAAGAAGAATGGGGGTTTTGTTTGTAAATTGAAATAATACTGAAATCAGATAATAAAATTGAATAATGATGAAAGTCTAACTAAAATGTCGAGTCTAATTTTTGCGTTCCCATTCCTAATCCGATCTAGCCTAGACCCTATGCTCATCTAATGTAGATCCCCAACTTGAGTTAGGAATTTCGTTTGATTTTTGGAGTCGGCACCCAACTGTTGTTAGGAAATATTGAATTAAGACTAAAGGAGCAGATTAGTCTTAATTTGGATCACTAGTCGTCGTTATTTCCCCTTCTCGTTTTTGACAAGAGGAAAAGGGAAAACCAAAGTTTCTAAGTCCGGAGTCTAACCTATTAAAACCTTACGGTTACCACCTAATCTCCTAAAATTGTTCCTATTTAGAAATGTGTTTCTGTTACTTTTTATTATGTTTTTGAATTATTTCAAGAAAATGATTTTTTTATTTCGTTTTATAGGTTGACCCGAATCGGTGCCTACGTACCTTCTATCCAGGATCAAACAAGCCGTAGTTCGCTTTTCTGAAAATATTTAGTGGGTTTGTGAATTTTAATTTGAAAATCTCTTTCACTTTATGTTTTTTACCATTTTTGGGATTTTTCTAAAAAATCTAAACCTAAGCTTAGTAATTTGATATTTGAAAATGATTTTTAGGGGAAAATATCAATTTTGGATTTATTTGACGAAAATGGTTTTTCTAAGTGCTAAAACTCATTTTTTTTAATCTATTTTTATAATTTTTGAATTTTCATGATTTTATGATTTTTTTGTAAATTTTTGTGATTTTATGATTTTTATGATTCTTCTACTATTTTTTATAATTTTTCTAAGTTTTCCTGATTTTCATAGTTTTTTTATTATTTTTATGATTTTTGGTTGATTTTTTATAATTTTTGAATTTTTACTAAAAATTTTATTCTAAACTATTATTTATCCTATTTTGAAATCTAAAATTTTATTACTTCTTCTAATATTTTTATCTACATTTTTATTATTATTTATTTTTCCTTTTATTCATTTTATTGTTTTTTTTATTATTTTTTTTACTACATTATTAAATCCTAAAAATCTAATTTCTACATTTTCCTATTTATGGAAATAAAACATAAAGCATAAATAAATAACTAAATAAATAACCAACAAGTAAATAATCAAATAATAGAAATCAAATAAATACAAGTAAAATAAATAAGCAAAATTCGAAAAAAAATAAATAAATTATCCGGAAAATTCGACTTACTTGGATCCAGGTCGGTGTGCGGGTCGGGTCGGATCGGTCGGACACGGCGGTGGAGAGGGCTCGTTCACGGCGTTCCAGCGGTCTTTTGCAATGGGTGAGGTGTCGAATCCTAGCTTCTTGAGGGTGCTGAATCCAATGGTGGCGGTGGTTTGCTCCCAGATCGTCTCCTGGTGGTGGTTCAACTCCGGTCGGTGATCGCGATTTTGGTTCTCCTCTGGTGCTCTCCGATTTGCTCTCTTTTCTCACTTTCTCTCAATTCTAATCTCTGATTTGGCTTCCTCTACTCCTCCTCTATTTATAGGCATTCAAAATCGAGCTGGATAAGCTCGGATTTCCACCGATCGAAGCAAATCGGATCGACGGTTAAATAAACCAACTCCGATTCGTGCAAATCCTTTGATTTGTTGAGATTTGATTCCAATTGGATGATGTTTATCTCAATTCTGTTGAAGATCTGTTGGATTTGTGCAAAAAATCGGATCGAAATGGCCAAAATGTGAATTTTTTCTCCCGCCGGTGATCTTAAGCCCGAGGTAGAAGACGATCATCCGCCCGGTGCGTGCGTTTCCTCTAGCCAATCGGAAGCTGCCACGTGTCTTGGATAAGTAAGAAAATGCAAAACGCGGAAACTGCTTCCCCCGCGATTCGAACCTGCAACCGAGCCCCCCGTGCGTGCGCCTTAGCCCGTGGTCCGGACCAGCTAGGCTAGCCCACTTTCCTGATTTTTCTAATTTCGCAAATTGCATATATGCAATGCGATTTTTTTATTTTTTTGTATTTTTTGAAATTTCAAAAATTTGTAAAAATTATTTATTATTTATTATTGCCATTTCTGAAATCATTTTTTCAAAATTGATGTGTTTTCCTATTTATTTTTATTTTTTGGATATTTTTATTATTTATGCTTAATTAAAGAAAAATTGAAAAAAAAATTGGAAAAAATTAAGAATTGATTATTATCAATTATTATTCATTTCTAAGGCAAAAATGGGGTGTTTACAGCTGCCCCTCTTTGTAGTAAAGTTTGAAAAACTTAACTACAAAGACAAGAAAGACGTTATTTTTGGCCTCTTAAATAGGTAACGCCTTGGTTTGACTGGTTTCCTGGAATTTGTTTTGGTAGGAAAATGCTCCAAGAGCTAATAATCCCACGATTTAAGATGGTCCTAACAATTTAGAGTAATGTTCCCTCCCCAAACAGTGCTTTATGGGCTGACTAATTGGCGATAGGAAACACCTCAAGCATTGTGTGGAAGAAATGATGATAGGAAGCGTCTTATCAGACTAGCAACCTTGGAAAGAAAATTTACTTAGGAAGCGCCCTTATGAGCTAGCTACCTATCAACAGAAGCGTCTTGTTAGACTAGCAACTGTTTGGAAGAACATTTCTGAAAAGTGCCCCAAGACCTGACTAATCGGGAGAATCTAGGAAAGTGCCCCTCATGGGCTGACTAACCTTAAGATAGATTTTTAGGAAAGTGCCCATCTTGAGCTGACTAACCTATGATAAAATTGATTGAACTGTCTCAAAAAGTGCCCTTATGAGCTGACCTTGAGAACAAACTTTTAGGAAAGTGCCCATTTTGGGCTGACTAACCTATGATAAAATTGATTGAACTGTCTCAAAAAGTGCCCTTATGAGTTGATCTTGAGAACAGACTTTTAGGAAAGTGCCCATTTTAGGCTGACTAACCTATGATAAAATTGATTGAACTGTCTCAAAAAGTGCCCTTATGAGCTGACCTTGAGAACAGACTTTTAGGAAAGTGCCCCCTATGGGCTGACTAACCTAGAATGGAATTGTCTCAAAAAGTGCCCCCTATGGGCTAACCATGAGAACAAAGTTTTAGGAAAGTGCCCCCTATGGGCTGACTAACCTAGAATGTGATTGTCTCAAAAAGTGCTCCCTATGGGCTAACCATGAGAACAAATGATGTGCCTAAAGGGGGGTCAAGCACAATCAACTAAAAGGGATGAATTGTCAATGATCATCCACGCCACAAACAAAGGAAATACCTCAATATTCCAAATGAAATTCCGAAATTGTGATGAATTACAATATATCAAATGACAATTGCTAGAAGGGAAAACGAAATGGTATTCAAATTCAATTCAAAGTTGCTTTCAAATTTCGAAATTAAAACCCTAATTTCATAAGAACAAAAGTACATAAAATAACTAAATCTTCACCAGATATGACTCACTAGTTTGGAATTAGGATCAACTTGTAATTTGTTGATATAACACACAACAAATCCAAGTCAACTCGCCACAATTTCACTAAGGAAATTGATAAGAGCAAATGCTTGAAAGAGTCACTCTCTCTCACGGCAAAGGGGGTGCATTTTCTCAAATGTTCAAAAAGCTCCTCAAAAACCCTAATTTGCAAGTATTTATACTTGCACCCTTTAGGGTTAGAATGACTAAAAAATCACAACTATGCCACTATAGGGTGGCCGGTCCTAAAGGTAAAATACAACCAAATAAAATGTCCCATAAAGCTTACAAAATAAATGGTTCAAACATAAATTACAAGTAAAGAAAATAATCTTCGGCAGGCTAGCTTCATGATGGAATCCGTCGGTTCAACTCATCGCCGGTTCAGGTCGGTCCATAGATAACCCACAAGCTGAGTCTTAGTGAGTTTATCCATCGCCTTGTGAAACCAAATAAGCATACCTGTTGGAATATACAATTCATGAATAAGATAAAAGAGGTTAGATAATAATTTATTCCGAGGTTAATCTGCTTGAAATGGGCCCTCATTGCCAAAATTTGAAATCCTTCAATTTTTGTCCTAATGATAGGTCTTGTCGGATTTTGATTCCCATCAACAAAGTTTTAGGAAAGTGCCCCCTATGGGCTGATTAAGCTAGAATGGAATTGTCTCAAAAAGTGCCCCATATGGGTTAACCATGAGAACAAAGTTTTAGGAAAGTGCCCCCTATGGGCTGACTAACCTAGAATAGAATTGTCTCAAAAAGTGCCCCCTATGGGCTAACCATGAGAACAAAGTTTTAGGAAAGTGCCCCCTATGGGCTGACTAACCTAAGATGCAATTGTCTCAAAAAGTGCCCCCTATGGGCTGACTAACCTAAGATGCAATTGTCTGAAAAAGTGCCCCCTATGGGCTAACTATGAGAACAAAGTTTTAGGAAAGTACCCCCTATGGGCTGACTAACCTAAGATAAAAATGATGTCTCAAAAAGGTGCCCCCTATGGGCTGACCTTGAGAGGGGATGTTAAGGAAAGTGTCCATCTTAGGCTGACTCATCTTATGCTTCTGAATATGCTTTCTATTGACTGAGCTAAATGATGTGATGCCTTTCATGATAGTTATTATTTTTATTTTTCCAATATGCTTGCCAGTTTATCGTGGATAGTAACCAAACAACCGAACCTTCGGATAGTTTGCTTCTGCTTCATTTCTTCTCATCTTGACATGGGGTTGAAAATCTTGATGTGCTTCCTTTCTTAGGCGCAAGGCTCCTTTAACGGTAGTGTTATCCTACTAATGCGCTACGTTCAAATGCTCAAAAGTAGGTAGAATTATATCACAAAATATATTAAGATTTATTATCATTTTAGTGTTTATCTTTCATTGGTGAAGCAATGGGTAGTGTGTTTAGGGGTATCTGTTGTGATGAGAATTGGTTGGGATTATTGACCATTCAGGAATATTAACTTTGCTTGTAAAAATAAAAAAACTTGACTCAACGAAATTAGTTTCGAACATTGGTTTTCACAAACATTGGCAAAATTTCAATTCCCTTGCCTAAGGATAGCACATCTTTACAGCATCTGTGTTTATGGAGTCTCTCAATTTCGGACCATCCATCTGAGTTAATATCAAAGCACCTCCTGACAGAACCTTTTTTCACTACATAAGGGCCTTCGTAGTTTGGGGTAAATTTCCCTCTGGAGTCTTAGGCATTCGGGAGAACCTTCCTTAACACTAGATCCCCCTCTTTGAAGTATCGAGGTCTCATCTTCTTGTTAAATGCTCGGGCCATTCTTTGTTGGTAACACTGGCCATGACATAGTGCGGTAAGCCTTCTTTCATCAATCAGATTCAGTTGATCAAGCCTCTTCCTTACCCAATCTGATTCAGTTAGTTGAGTTTCCAACAGGATTCTGAATGATGGTATTTCAACTTCAACTGGTAGCACTGCTTCAGTACCATATACCAATGAGTAAGGGGTAGCTCCCGTAGATGTTCTTATTGAAGTCCTATAAGCCATGAGAGCAAACGGTAGCATTTCGTGCCAATCTTTGTAAGTTGTTGTCATTTTCTCGATGATCTTTTTGACATTTTTGTTAGCTGCTTTTACTGCCCCGTTCATTTAAGGTCGGTAGGGAGTTGAATTTCTGTGTTTATGTGGAATTGTTAACATAAACCTGTCATCGATTTGTTGTTGAGATTGGTACCGTTGTCGGTGATGATGGACTCAGGAACTCTATATCGGGCTATTATGTCCCTTTTTAAGAAGCGGATTATTACCCCTTTTGTGACATTGGTATATGACGAAGCTTCTACCCATTTGGTGAAGTAATCAATCGCTACTAGTATGAATCTGTGGCCGTTAGATTCTGTCGGAGTGATCGGGCCTATTATGTCGATTCCCCACATGGAGAAAGGCCATCGTGCTGATAACAAGTGTAGCTCGTTAGGCGGAGCATTTATCCGGTTTGCGTAGACTTGACACAGATGACAGTGCTTGACATATTTTATACAATCTGATTCCATGGTCAACCAATAATATCCTAACCTCATGATTTTTTGGGCCAACATGTAGCCATTCATATGAGGTCCACATACTCCTTCATGTACTTCCTTCATTAGTTTCGCATGCTTCATTTTTGTCCACACATCTCAACAAGGTGGTATCAGATGATCTTTTGTATAGTATAGACCCACTTAATAGGAAATGGCTTGCTAACCTTCTGAGTGTTCTTTGGTCATTCTTGCTAGCCATTTCAGGGTATTTAGTTTCTTGGAGAAAGTCTTGATGTCGTGATACCAGGGCTTGTCATCTTGTACTTTTTCAACGGTTAAACAATAGGCGGGCCGACTTTCGATGTCTATTTTCATCGGTTGAACTTCGGCTTCCCCTGTTATCTGGATCATAGATGCTAGTGTAGCTAGTGCATCTGCAAAACTGATTTTGAGTTCTCGGGATGTATGTGAAAGTGATTGCCTTGAATTCTTCAATTAGCTCTGTCAAATGTTAATGATACGGTACTAGTTTAGGGTCTTTAGTCTTGTATTCCCCTCTTGTTTGTAGTATGATGAGCGACGAATCTCCATATACTTCTAATTCGCGGATTTCCATTTGACAGGCCATTTTGAGGCCAAGAATACATGCTTCATATTCTGCGATATTATTGGTATAGGGAAATGTAAGTCTCGTCGCTGCAGGGAAATGAGTGCCATCTAGGGATATCAATATTGCCCCAACCCCGCAACGAATGCGTTGGCGGCTCCATCGAAAAACAGTTTCCATTTCGGGTCCTGCTCTATCCCAAAGTCTTCTACCGGTATATCTTCTACTGTTAATATATTTTCATCTGGGAATTGGCCTGTAGTTCTTGGGAATCTGTCTCGACAGGGTGTTCCGCTAATTGGTCGGCTAAGGCTTGCCCTTTCGTCGAGTTCTGATTTATGTATGTGATGTTCCAAACTCGATAGGAGCATTTGCCATTTAGAGATTCTCCCTATCAAAGCTGGTTTCTCTGCTAAGTAAAGGGTGTATTGCCTTAGTCGATGCATGACCCAAATTAGAGCACAACAAGTCTTCTCCACCTCTGAGTACCTCTATTCCCCTTCTGTGAACTTCTTGCTCAGATAATATATGGAACGCTCTCTTCCCTCATCATCTTCTGCCCCAGCACACATCCCATGGATTCAGGGAGTATAGTGAGGTATAAGAATAAGGGCTTTCCTTGCTTCGGGACTATCAAGACTAGAGGTTTTATAAGATAGTCTTTGATTGTCTTGAATGCCTCTTCGCATTCGTCGTCCTATTCTATTGTGGCGTTCTTCTTCAACAGACGGAATAATGGCCGGCATTTGTTGGTGAGCTGTGAGATAAAACGAGTGATGGGTGTCGAATCCAACAAAAATAAAACCTACTCCTAGACAATTATATGATTTGCATATAGTGGTGAGTAGGGTCGAATCCACAGAGATTGGTTAAACTTATTTCTATCCAAAGAGAATAAAAAGGAAAAGGAAAATGGGGGGTTTGGTTTGTGAATCGAATAAAGTTAAAACAAGATAAGAAAGTTGTATATTGATAAAAAGCCTAGCCAAAGGAATCAAGATAGTTTAATTCAAGGAATTGATCATCGATGCAAATGTTCTCTATTCTTAGTTCTAGATAAACTGGTTATGGTTATTAACAAGCTCTAACAACCTATCTCTCCTTACTTCCTCGATAACCTCTGACAAGCGCTTTGAATTATTTCTCTTATTGATTAAACAACCCTAGACAAGCGCTTAGGATTTAATCTATCAATAGCATTAAGATCTAGAGAGACCACCAATTCATGCCAGTAGATTATAAGATAACCTATTTAAAACATGATCACACACCTCCATAACATGAATTCGATCATCTCTTTTATAACCAAACATGTTATTGCGTCACTAAGACTAGAACAATCAAACAATTACGGATTTGACGTGCTAGTTGACAATATATTAACTTGCTAATTGAGTAGAAGAGCTCTATTCATACCAATCAACAAAGATAATAATGACAAAATGATTAGAAGATATATGAATACCCGAAAGCAAAGAATAGAATAAATACAAGTCAATTAGACCTCACAATTCGTGGAGAATTAAACATCTATGACCCTTTGGCTAGAAAAGTAGCTTAGCTACTCATGTTCATCAATAAAACGAAAAATAAAAATAAAAACATAATGAACCCGGTTGCTTGCTCTGCCTCCGCGTTTCCTTCGTGTCTCCAAGGTGATTCCAGATTCAAAGATTAAAGATTGTCCTGACCCTCTAGGGTTGGTTCTATTTATATTGTTAGGGGTAGCATGTGATCTTTGCTAGCAAGATACAAAAATATCTTTCCTTTTCCAAGTAGATTTCGAGAAGTGAAGATTCATCTGCCTAGCACGCCTCAACACACGGCCGTGGATCAAGACGTGCCATCCTCTGTGCATATTCTTCAAGTCTTCATCTCGCCCAGTGTGAACCACGGTTAGACACACGGCCAGATTTCAAGTCGTGCCTTCATCTGTGCATAATCTTTAAGTCTTCATCCGTGTCCAGTGTGTACCACGGTTACACCCACGGCTAGATTTCAAGCCGTGCCTTCATCTGGTTGATGTTCCACACTTTCTTCTCCTTGGTCCTGGCTTCCACCACGGCTTCAAGCACGGTTTCTCCCACGGGTTCCACCACGGCCGTGCCTTAAGCCGTGTCTCTCTCTGTTAAAAGTCCTCATTTTTGCCTTCTTGTCCAGTGTGTAACCGGTTTTGAACATTGGCCGTGCCTCAAACCGTGCTTCCTCCGGTGGTGTAATTTCTTGTCTTGAATCCAAGTTGTAGATGACTTCTCTAAAATACTTGAATTAGCATCCTTGACTCCATTTAACCTGATTTATCACGAATGATAGAATTAAAGTACCATTTCCTTATGATTTCTATAAAATAAATAATAATTTAACACAAAATTTATACTATAAAGATTGAGTATAAAATGGCTCTATCAATTTCCCCCACACTTAAACTCTTGCTTGTCCTCAAGCAATTACATCAAATCAATTGAGAAATCTATCATAGATTATACAAACTTTCTTTTCATCATTCCAAGTATCTATTCATTTGTAATTCATGACTTGTAATTTAATGTCTACTACTTCAACCAAACCGGTTTCCTGTGATCAAATACTATGGACAAAATTCAATAGCTAATCTAAACAAAACAAAACTTTAATCCTCATTTTTTTAGCAAAAGAATTTTTATTCCAAAAGTAAATACTTAATCCACTAAGGAAAAACACCCAATTAAACTTCATTAGACATTAGCAAACATATAATCCTTGCAACATAAAGTAAAAGCATATAGTATCAACTTTTTCTATAGATTTTCTCCCTTTTCTAGTCTTGTTTTATTCAATGAATGTTTACATTCATGTCCTTTTGATTTATTCAAGCATCTGTTTTGAGGGGTTTTTGCCCGCTTCTTTTCATGAACTTTCACCTTTTTTCGCCCTTATCGTTATAGTGAGTTCATTGAGTCGGCAACATCCCGAGCTCATCACTCAATGACCGGTTTTGAGATACCCCTACGGACTCTTCCTCACTCTAACATTCAAGTTTGAATACTCTTAACTCAATTAGTTGAATCAATTGGAGTAATGGCTATGCTTGATTCTTTTTTTTTTTTTTTTAAGTGTTATATTGCTTTACAAACAACTTCAAAGATATAAAAGTAGCTAATAAAACCTAGAAGTAAAATTGTTTATTTTTCACTTAGGGACTCGACTTACTCTTAGACTTCCAATTCTAAAGCTAAATACAAGGGGAAATTTGTTTCTTAAAGATTTCACTACTTAATTTTAACCATGTATTCTAATCACAGCAGTGGGTGAGTAAAACATTTGAACAAGTCAATTTCACATTTTGTAGATGCTTTATTACAACATTTAGTATAATCTCTAGATTTCATGATAATTTTGAAAAAATTTGGCTTAAAATTACTTAAGGACAAACATTCAGAGTATAAGTTATTCTCTATTCTCTATATTTTATTATCCTCTCCCCCCACACTTAGCTTGCACAGTGTCCTCACTGTTCCTAATTTAGCACAATTGAAGAGGAATTAACAACATAAAGGACATTAGAGAATAAGAAAAGGAAATATTGGTACTTCCCTGGTATTGGAGTGCTCCCTTTAAGCTCTGGAAAGTGTCATCTAATGATATTGTATCCTTGCTGCAGCCGATCCAAAGAGTTCAAAACTACACTAAAATCAAAACAAACTAAACTAAAACAAAACAAAACTAAAAAAAAACCAAAACTAAATGCAAAACAAAACTTGTTTTTTTTTTTTTTTTTTACATGGGTTGCCTCCCATGAAGCGCCTTTCTTTAACGTCTTTAGCTAGACTTCCTGGCTAAATATTCGAATAAGGATTTGGATTCCAGCCTTGGTGCCTGTGGTAATGGTTTAATTAATATCCGCAACAAAAACAGGAGATGGTTAATAACATCCGCAACAAAAACAGGAGAATATCGTTAGGGTGTTTCATGGCATCATAAATGTTAAATCTAATTACTTCACCATCAAATTCCATAGTGAGGGTGCCATCATTTACATCGATTTCGTTTTAGAAGTCTTAAGGAATGGTCGCCCTAATAATATCATGATGAAGTATGAAAATCACTATCATCCATGTCAAGCACATAAAAATCAGCAGGAAAAACCAACCCATTGACTTGAACTAAAACATCCTCTAGAACTCCCTCAGGATAAAACATTGGACCTATCAGCAAGTTGAAACAATAATACCCGTTTCCTTTAAAGGACCAACATTTAAACGTTGATAAACAGAACAAAGGCATGACATTGATAGAAGCTCCTAGATCACACATGGCTTTAGCGATTCCAAGACTACCCATTTTTGCAAGGAATGGCGAACATACCTGGGTCCTTACATTTAGGAGGAAGCTTTTTCTTCTGAATAATAGCGAAACATTTTCACTCACACTAATCTTTTCATTGCCTTTCAGCTTCCTTTGTTAGTGCACAAGTCCTTGAGGAATCTAGCATAGCGCGGTATTTGCTTAATTGCATCAAGTAAAGGAATATTTACCTCGACTTTACGAAACGTTTCCCAGAATCTCTTTTTCTTCCGCTTCCTTCTTAGATTTCGCTAATCTGGAGGGAAAGGAGGTGGATCAATGTGAACCTTCGATGGCTCAACTGGAGACTTGCTAATCTGGTCGCCCTGCTGGCTCGGAGTCGAAGCTCTTTTCTTGGTTCTCTTCCTCAAGATTAGACGGATGTCCTTTCTTATTTGATCCCTACAATTCTGTTCCACTTCTCAAGGTAATGGCATTAACGCTTTGCTTCGGGTTTGGAATAGTTTGAGAAGGTAACTTACTTTGAGTTTCTAACCTATTGACAGCTGAAGCAAGTTGGCTTACCTGATGCTCCAATTTTGAATGCTTTGCTTGTTTCCTCCCGAAATTGTTTGGTATTCACAGCTAGAGACTTAACAATATCCTCAAAGGGCATACCTGAAGTGGAAGGAGCTTGGGGTACGTGGTGTGATGGCTTAGGCCGGAATTGTTGGAAACTTTGTGGGTTATTGCCATATCGGAAGTTAGGATGATCCCTCCATCCAGGATTGTAAGTATTTCGAGTAGGGGTCATACTTCCTTTGCGGTTGTCCTAGAAATCCGCCTACAGCATTGGCGTGTTCATGATTGTCATCTTGCAATTGGGGCACATGTCGGTCAGTATGATTAGGAGCAGCGCAAATCTCCACAAGCCTTCACCTGCTTGCTTTTTCCAAAGAGCTAGCTGCTGCACAAGGGAGGTAAGATTAGAAATTTGATGTTCAAGGTTAGACACACTTACCTCATTTACCTTCCTTTGAAGACGTATCGTGCCCTATACCCAAATTGTTGTGAATTAGCAGCCATAATGGAGATCAATTCCCTAGCTTAAACCAGGAGTTTTGTTTACTATGGCGCCTCCACTTGCAGCATCCATCATATTTCTTTCCATCGGAAGTAGGTCCTTCGTAGAGATATGGATGAGGAGTTGTTCGGATATCCATGTTGTGGGAAGTTGCACACAATTGTTTGAACCTCTCCCAATACTCATGAAGAGTCTCGGTGTCCCTTTGTTTTATACCACAAATTTCTCTTCTTATACCAGCGGCTCTGGATGCGGGGAAGAATTTATCCAAGAAGAGTCTCACCAAATCAGTCCATGTGGTTATAGAACCTGGAGGCAAATAAAACAACCCAATCTTTAGCTTTAGTACTTAAAAGAAATGGAAAAGCGCATAGCTTGATTTGATCGTCGGTTATTCCTTGTGGCCTCATACTAGAACACACTATATGAACTCTTTCAAATGCTTATGAGGATCTTCATTCTCAAGACCATGAAATGTAGGTAGTAGATGTATCAACCTAGATTTCAATTCGAATTCCACGGCTAGTTCGGGGTAGTGAATACAAATGGTTGTTGATTCACACCGTGCAAACCAACTCCCTTAAGGTTCTCTTCGAGATTTTCCATGTCGTTCTCTTTTTTCAGAATCAGAACAAGTCCGATACTAAAGTGCGGTCTAGTGGATGACTAGCTCTTGTCGCAGCCTCTTTAGAGTCTTCTCAATCTCCGGATTATAAGTTAGTTTCACCTGTCTGAGAAGAACGAGTCATACAAGAATAGAAATAAATTTGACACCAATCCCCGGCAACGGCGCCAAAATTTGATGGGTGTCGAATCCAACAAAAATAAAACCTACTCCTAGACAATTATAGATTTGCATATAGTGGTGAGTAGGTCGAATCCAAGAGATTGGTTAAACTTATTTCTATCCAAAGAGAATAAAAAGGAAAAGGAAAATGGGGGGTTTGTTTGTGAATCGAATAAATTAAAACAAGATAAGAATAGTTGTAAAATTGATAAAAAGCTAGCCAAAAAGGAATCAAGATAGTTTAATTCAAGGAATTGATCATCGTGCAAATGTTCTCTGTTCTTAGTTCTAGATAAACTGGTTTTTGGTATTAACAGCTCTAACCAAACCCTATCTCTCCTTACTTTCCCGATAACCCCGACAAGCGCTTTTAATTATTTCTCTTATGATTAAACAACCCTAGACAAGCCTTAGGATTTAAACTATCAATAGCATTAAGATTAGAGAGACCACCAATTTTATGCCAGTAAAATTAAAAGTAACCTATTTTAAACATGTCACACACCCTCCATAACATGAATTCGATCACTCTTTTATAACCAAACATGTTATTGCGTCACTAAGACAAAAACAATCAAACAATTACGGATTTGAAAGTGGGTAGTTGACAATATATTAACTTGCTAATTTAGTAGAAGAGCTCTATTCATACTAATCAAAAAAAAGATAAAATACAAAACGATTAGAAGATAATGAATACCCGAAAGCAAAAAAATAGAATAAATACAATCAAAAGACCTCACAATTCGTGGAGAAGTAACATCTATGACCCTTTGGCTAGAAAAGTAGCTTAGCTACTCAGTCACCAATAAAACAAAAAAAAAAATAAAAACAAATTTAACCCGTTGCTTGCTCTGCCTCCGAGTTTCCTTCAGTCTCCAAGGGATTCCAGATTCAAAGACAAAGATTGTCCTAAACCCTCTAGGGTTGGTTCTATTTATATTGTTTAGGTTAAAAGATAAACATTAAATTTTATATTTTTTTTGGCTTATATTAAATTTTTTTCAATATTATAAGAAAATATAAGAATGTACTTAATGGTTTTATTGTGAAAATACAGGTTTTAAAGGACCCAAAAGTAAATTACAATTTAATTGAAGGAGTTTTTCCACAAAATTGAAGAAGCCAGCGGAGGAAGCAATAAAGGCCGTGGCCTTGGGGCCGGGCCTACACAAGGCCGCCGCTTTGATCCGGCCTTAAAGCCGGCCCTACATTCAAGGGCCCGCCGGGGGCCCTTGAACCGGGCCTTCATTACTCCCGGATACCATCCAAAAAATCTTTTCCAAAATCAAATCTTATTTAATTTGCTGACTCAAATCCTCATCAGATCAACCTTTCCCCCTCCTCTTTGGATCATAAATAGGCCCCTTGTGTTAACCTTAGAGCATCCTTTTTTTTTTTAGCATCCTTTTTTTTGTTTAGCATCCTTTTTTTGTTTAGCACCCCTTTTGTTTAGAATCCCCTTTTGTTTTGAGAATCCTTTTTGTTTTGATTCTTTGTTTAGCATCCTTGGTCTTTCTTTGAAATCATAGAATTCCTTTACGAAACTGTAGGATTTTATGTTTTCTTTAATTCCTTTACATTTCATGTTATTACAAATTTTAGTTTGAAGAAAAAAGTTATTTTGCTAAAGTTCTTGAAGATTATAGCTATTGTTTCAATTACTTTATTTTCTTTTATGCCATTTATTAATTTATTCTTGTTGTTCAATATGAATTCCTTTTGCACCTATTTATTTCAATTGTTTTTATGCAATTCATACTATAATGTTCTAAATCATCCTTGTGGGAAATATGATGAAGCCATAATTCAAACTAAAATGATCATTGTATTCATGTTATAGGAAATGTAGATATGCGGAATTTTCATATAAGAAGTCCTGCTATGAATTGTATTTTGTAATTGAAATCAATGCATAGAAATGTAAATGACTCAAAAGAGAAATTTAGGTTTTTATCAGAATTCCTAAGTAAGATTTAATAATTCATGTGGAAGCAGCGTTATTGAATTTTATTAGAAATTGACCTAAGTATTTCATGCAATATTTTTATTAAATTTTTCACTAAGGGATTAGGAAAATTATTTTAAAGATATTAGGAAATCATATAATTGGGAAATTTATGATTGTGAATTAGAATCCTCATTTGATTTTTACTTAGCGGGAGCTATTAAATTAAATTGAGGTAACATTACTTTAACACTTAATAAAGGATTAAGGTTTTGTTAATTTCTTCTGAAAATCCATATAGCTATGAGTTTTATAACATGAAGGCAATATGATTAGTAGAATTAGGGTGGATTCTATTTCCCATCATCAATTCATCATTTTTCAACATAATTCTCTTTTTAAGCATTTAGTATAATTCATTTCAATTCTCATCAAATATCTCGTGGTTCGACACTCTTCCTCACTATATTACTTGATCCGATCCGGTACACTTGCCGGTATTTATTCACGCTCAAATTTTTTATCCTTTTTGCGTGGGTCATTAGGGGGTAGCATGTGATCTTTTGCTAGCAAGATACAAAATATCTTTCCTTTTCCAATAATTTCGAGAATGAAGATTCGTCTGCCTGGCACGCCTCAACACACGGCCCTGGGTCAAGACTGCCCCCTCTGTGCATATTCTTCAATCTTCACCGGCCCCGTGTGAAAACCCGGGTTTAAAACAGGCCATCTTCCGTTTATTTTCCCCACGGCTCGCAATCAAAATTTTAACTTTGTTTTTGTTTTTCCAAATTTTCTTGTATTATTTCGTACTAAGAAACCCCTTTTAACAACTCCCCACAGCGGGGAAACGATATCACTTTTTTTACTTTCTACCTGCAAAAACCCCGTGTTCGAGGGTAAGATTGAATAACTAAAAGTGAAAGTTTATAAAAGAAAAAAAAACTGTTTAAAATTTGAAAAAATTCCAAAAAATTTTTAAAAATTTTTCTTATTTGAGCAAAACCGGGCTACTGAGGGGATAAAAAAACCAATTGTTCAACGGTTTTGGGTTGGCGGGGGGGATTGATTTCCCTTGCTTCATCCTTTTCGTTTACCTAAAAGCTTTGTGATTTTTGCCTTTAAAATTTTGTTGGAGGGGGTGACATTGGTGTCGTGGGTTCCCCCCTTCTTCTCCTTTAAACCCCCTTTTCTTGCGTTTTCTGGGCCGTGGATTTCCCCAGCCCAAAAAATCCTATGCTCCCCCTCTTTAAATACCCTCCTTTGGGGTCCCCCATTTTCCCACTTCATTAAAAATCTGACCCATTTTTGAACCTTTTTCCCCAATAAAAGGGTTGGGCGTCTTTTGTATAGGGCGAATTTTTTCCCCCAATACTGTAACTTTTCCCCCCGCTTGCAATAACTTGCCCTTTTGGGGAAAAAGGGGAGCCCCAGAAGCTTTTTAAAGGTGCCCAAAAGCAATTGAAAGACCGGGGAGTCGGGGACCTGGAAAGGGGGGAATATTTTGGGGACCAATTTTCTGGGGGTTCATTCCCCCCCCAAAATTTTTCTTTTTTTATCCTCAAAACTCTGACCCCCCTGGCAGGGGTTTTGTTTGGATCGACCCCAACAAGTCGAGCGTTGCCAAGGGGGAAACTTGAGGGGGACCTTGTCGAGAGTCCCCCGGGGGACAAGGTGTCATTGCACTTGACCATATAAAAATGGGTTTTTAGTTAGTCTCCCCCCTCCACTTTCCGGAGGAAAGATATTGGTCCTTTAAAGATAGGTCCCCACGTGACCTATTTTTCTTTCGGCCCCCCTGGACCCCAATCGTTTCGTATTTTAAAGGTGTTCCCCCTTTGGGGGGATGTTTGAAAAGGCCCCCGTGTTCTGTGAGGAATTATTTAATTTTTTCCTTCTTTATTCACTCGCGTTGACCATCTTTTTAAATGCAGCGACCCCCCCTTTCCCTTTTCCCCCTTTTTTTCCCCCATTGGTTTTCCGCCCTTTAATTTTGGTGATAATCTCCCCGAGGGGGGTGACCCCCCCATAGGGGGGTTGTTTGGGGTTCGATGTCAATGGGGCAGCTTGAACCCCCCCTATCAGAACATTTAATACATATCTTTTTTTGGGGTTTGTACCTCACTGATTGTCCCTGGCATTGTAAAACCCTAGGTTTTGTAGATTGAATGTTGTAGTTTCCCTTTCCTTTACGGGTTGGTTTCTTCTTTTTTTTTTTTTTTTCCCTTTTAAAAATTTTTAAAATTTGGTTTTAAAAGGTGGGTTTTTGGGAAAGGGGGTTTGGTGTTTCGGGGTTTTTTGGGGGTTTTTTTAAAAAAGTTTTGGGGTTTTGAATTGGGTTTTTTTTTTCCCCTAAACCCCCTGTAAAATTTTTGCCCCCCCTAATTGGGGGCACCGGAGGCTTGCAATTTTGGGGTTGTGATTTGGGGTTCGAAGTTTTAAAGTTTCTGCCCTAAAAAGGCCCCAAAAGTGACTGAGGGGGTAGGGGGGTTTGGATTTAAATCCCCTTTGGGGCCCGGGGGCCGGGGTTTTGGACCTATCGGGGTTTTGGGCGGGGTATGTTTTTTGGGAAGCACCCCAACCCCCAGTTTTTTTTGCCTTACCCGGGGTGGCCGGGAAAAGTGGACTTTTTACTCTTTTTCCCTTTTTTAAAAGGGCCCCTTTTTGCGGGGACCCAGGGGGCCCCCTTGTTTGGAGTTCCAGGGTATGGCATTTCAATCCCACCCCCGCCCCCCCCCCCTTTAAAAACGGGGGGGGTTTGGGCCCACTGGGTTAAAAAAAGTGGCCCTTGGGCCGGGTATTGACAAATAGGGTGTAAATTTCCTTTCTCGATATCGGGTTGCCCCTGGCGGCCGGGGCCTCCCGCGGAGAAACCCCTTTTAAGGGGTTTAGACCTTTTTCGGGACTCCCCGGTCATTACGAGGGGCTTCGATTTAAAACTTATATTGGTCAAAACCCCCCCGGGCAGCTTTCCCAAGTTTTTTACGTTTGGAGTTCAGGGGGGCATACCAACCAGTGCGGGGGCCCGTGGGTTTAGGGGAAAATTTGGGGCCGGGCTGGGATTGGCATTTTGTTTTTTCCCGGGGCATATAGTTTGGGAGTTTTTGGGGGTGCCGGCCCCCTCTTTTTTTTGAAATCTAGGGTTTTAAAATTCCCCGGGGGTTTTAATTTCCCTGGAAAAGCGGGGGGATTGGTGACCCCCACTTGTTAAAAAACCCCCGGGGCCCTAAAGTTTTCCATCTTTCGGGGGTCTAAAGGTCTCTTTTTTCCCCTTTCTGTCTTTTCCCATTCTCTTTTAAGTCGTCAGGGTTTCCCCTTTGTCGGCTAAATTTAAAAGCGGGGTTGGGGGGGAAATTTGATTTTTTCTACTCCGGGGGTGTCCCCCCACTATTTTCCCCCTTTTCCCGGCCCTAAAGTTTTTCTGGGGGGTGATGGGGCAAGGGGCCTTTTCCCCCCTTAGGAGGGGGACCCCGGGGCCCAATTTTTGGACCGTTTTTTTTCTGGGTCGATCCAAAGTCTGGGGGGAGCAAAATTTTGGGGGGGGGGTTTTTCGGTTGTCGCTACTGTTGGCCATTTTTTTTTTTGAATGTGTGAAAATTGGGGTTTTGGGGGGGTATTTTGGGGAGTATTTTTTCCCGGGCGCCTTTTGTTTTTTATTTGGATATGTTGAAAAAAAAGATAGCATGGGGCCCGGGGAAATTAAAAAAAAAAAGGGTTGGAAAATTTTTTGACAAGAAAATTTTAAACTTTACTTTTATTAATTTAAAAAAGGGGTTCAAAAATCAAAATAAAAAGTTTTCAAAAAATGACTTTTCCTTTTTTTTTTTGTCTTTTTTGGGAAACTGGGGTTTCCCCTTGATGACATTTTTAATTCTTTGATTTTCCTTGGGTTTTCCCCAAAAATTTCCAAGGCCTTTCCTTTGGTGGGTTTTTTGAAATCCCTTCCTTTTCTTTCTTTGATCTGGCTTAAAAAATTTAACCTCCTTTTGGGGGGGGCCCCTGTTTAGGTAAACTTCGTTTTTGGTTTTACTTTTGGTTTTGGGTTTGGGGGAACCGGGACCCGGGGGATCTTTTTCCGTTTTGGGGTTAGAGGGGGTTTCCCAAAACTATGGGGTTTGGGGTTTTTCCCCCATTTCCCCCTCTAACCCCCGGGGTCCCTTTGGGGGTTTAAATTTCCTGGCCCCAAAATGGGGGATTTTCTCCCCTTTGGAAAAATTCCCCTCCCCCAAAAGGGGTTGGATTTTGGGTTTCAAATGATGTTTCCCCAAAAAGGGGCCGTAAAAAAAATTTTTTGGGGGCCCAAAAACTGGGGGGGCCACTGGGGTTGGGGGATACCAATACCCCCCTTTTTTTCCCCGGATTAAAGGTATGTTTGGAAATTTTGCATCAAAAATTTTTGTTACGGAAAAATCCACCTTGCTACAGAATACCTCAGCACTGAAACTTCAAGTACCTTCCCAATGTGGGGGTTTTGGGGGGTTTTGGGAACTTCCTTTTTTCTATCCAGGGTTTTAAAGGGATCCCCCGGGGGCCAAAGGGTTTTTTTAGACCGTTCAACCCAAAAATTAAAAAGGGGTTACAAACCAATCACAAAAAGGTTTACTTGGGGACCCAGGCCCCTTTTTTTTGGGGAAATTCAACCCCCGGGATCTTTTTCCCCAAAACGGGGATTAAAATCTTCCCCCAGAAAGGGGTTTAAACCTTTTTAAAACCCGGGGAGTGAATTAGAAGGCCCCGGGGGGGGAAATATGGGGGCAAAAGGGTTTTAAAGAGAAAGGGTTCCCCCCTTCTCTGTCTGAAATTTTGGGGGCCCCCAAACAAAAGTATGCCCTTTTCAAACCCCCATTGTCCCCTGGGCAATGAACCAGGTTTCTAAATCATCCATACGTTTTGAAATTTTCCATTACCGTCTGCCGGGGTTTTGTTGAGGGTGCTTAGGGATGCCTAATAATCGCTGAAGGTCCCGGGTTGGGCCCGGGCCTAAAGGGTCTGGTGGTATATTTGATCAGCCCATGTGGCCCCCCTGGAAAACGGGGTTTAAATCCCCAAGGGTGGGGGTGATCTCATGGGGGCCCCGATAAAGAAACAGCGGGTTTGATACGAACCACGCCAACTCGCGACAAAAACCCAAATTACCAATAGTTGGGAAAAATTCGTTGCCTAAGACGCCCAAACACCAAAGGGGAAAACCCGACTCCTTTGTCATAAGCGAGACAAAACCTTGGTAAAAAGTGAAGACCCACAATCGGGAGGGAAAAACCGATTGATAATTTCGGGAAAACCCAGGGAAATCAATCCGATAAGTTCGAATTAAGTTCTTGAAAACCCAAAGAGGGGGGCCCTTTCTCAAAAGTTTTTTAAGGGTTCAATGATTTCTTATCCTAATTTTCTAAACCCGGGGACCCTTTTAACTGGGGTTACAATTCGTGAAAAAAACAACCCAAAATTTGGACTTGTTTAGTTTAATGAAAATAAAAACGCAAAACCAGAAAAACGGCAACGGGGGATCCCCGGCCTAATTGACACCCCCTGTATTTTGGGCCCGGGTACTTGTTTGTGAAAACTTCTGGCAAAAATGCATGCCCGTGTACGTTGACCGTTCCCCCCCCCCCTTTTGTTTTTTTTTTGCAACTTCGGGGCAACATCCCACGCCCGTGTACTTTAGCCGTGTACCCTTTTTTGGGTTTTTTCTTGACTCCATACAGGGCCGTTTTTTTAAACCCTGTAAAATTCTGGGCAATTTTGAAGTCCTACACGGCCGTGCCTTGAAAGTACACCCCCCTCTTCCCCCCCGGCCCAGTATAATTTGTAAAAAAGAAAGGGGTTTTCCCAAAGGGGGTTTTCCAATCCTTCCAACTCCATATTGCTCCAATTTTTTCCCGGCTTCATAAAAACCTTTTTTAAACCCAAAGTGCTTCCTTGAATCTTTTGCTCGATTTCTTTGATGGGCCCCAGGCACACTTAAAAGGGGATCCACATTTCTTTTTCCCGGGTTTTGGCTCTCACCCCGGATCTCATCATTCCCCCCCTCTTAAAAGGTTTTGCCTCAAATCTTTTCCCTGCATCAAATGGACTCAGATCAATAACATTAAACTGACACTTACTGGTTTACTTACCTGGTAAATCTTTCTTTTTATGCTAAAACAGGGATTATTCAAAAATTTTTAAATTTGGTCCATCCCTTTTAAGAAAAATTTTAGATCTACCTGTACAGAATCCGCTTTTTTATCATGTAAACCCCAAAACCCAATCTCCGGGTTTAAAAAACCTTTCGATAACCCTTTTTTGGCTTTTTTCACATCCTGCTCAGTTTCTTCGCTCAAGGGTTTAGCCTTCTCAAAAACGGCCTTAAAATCACTTAAAAACTCACAAACTTTTTGGGGTTGTAAGGGCAATAAAAAATAGTAACCAATGGTTTTAAAACCATACACAACCAATGGGGAACAAGAAAATGCATTTTAAAAACCCTATTACATGCAAACCCAAAATGGGAGGCAATCCTTCCAAGTCCTAAGTTCTTCCCTATGATTGCCCCCAACAAATTTAATTTTAAATTTCCCATTAACCACATCAATTTTTCCCCTCAGTTTGGGAGGTTTACAGATATTGAAAAATCCATTTTGTTCCAAACTTTTCCCCCCAATTTCCTCCAAAAATCCCAAATTTTTTACATCCCATCACAACAATTTCTACTAGGGAAAAACCCTGCAACTAATACCTTTCTAAAGAACAATTTTAACAATGTATAAAACACATCATTTTATGACTAGGGAAAGAAATGAACTATTTTAAAAAAACCTTCCCAACCAAAATTTTGAATCTCACCATGCTTTGGCCCAAATAATCCTAACACAAAATCTTTGGGAAAATCTATCCAAGGGTCTGAGGAAAGACACTATACTCATATAACCAATTTTAAAAAATTTACAAACACGGGAAAGGGAGGGTGAACTTTACCTTAGGGTTTTTGAGGGCGGGCAGTCAACCGCACCTCCATACCCATCCTTCTTGGCACCAAAATCCAAAACACCCACATTGGGCTAAACTCTCCCTCACTTCCCCCTCCATTTTAAACTTCAACCCCCTTTTGGGGTACCTTTGCTTCCTCCTTGTTCCTGAAACTGGCTTGTTTGGAAACGATCCTTTGGGGACAATTTTCAATCTGGTCTCCCAAAACCATGAACAGGTTTGGGAATCCCTTTGGGAAACTCCTCAAAAAAGGGCTCTTCAAAGTCCTCACAAAAACACAACCACACTAGGGAAAAGTTAGATAATTCGTTAGAAATCAAAAATGTTTTCCCTTTAAAAAACCCGAAACAACATAGGTTCTTCATCACTAAACCCCGGGTCACCCAACCGCTCTTGCCCCACAACTTTTTTTTTGCAAAGGGTGCCCCTCCTTTTCACTCACCACCAAATTGATTCCCCTTCAACTTGGCCTCTACACTCTTTCCACCTTCCTCTCCTTTTTCCTTTTGTCTTGACTTTTTTTTTTTTTTTCTTCTCAAATTTCTTTTACTCTCCACCCCTCACCTGCCTTTTTACTCACCTTAAGTTTTTCAAATACTGTTGTAGCTACAACTGCCTCATACACTTGTTTAGGTGGTTTAAAAGGGTTTTTTAAATTTAAAAATTTTTTTCCTTTTGTGAACAACTAAAACTTGGGTTTGGGAAAAACCATCATGAACAACCTTCCTATCAAATTGGGCCCTGGGCCCCCCCAACAAACACATACATGCTTGCATTGGGACTACATCACCCTAACACCTCATCCTCATACACCAATGCGAAACCCCCCAAAAACTTTCTTTCTTACCCTTTTCTCACCACTATCATTCAACCACTGCAATTTTTTGGACTAAGGGTGCTAACAGTTTTGAGCCCCAGCCTCTCAACAATAAAATTTCTCCCCTACATTGGGGGCAAATCCCTCCATCAATATCAAATACAAATGTTTCTCCTAAATAACATCTAGTATAAAATATTTTTTCTTTGCACCTCCTCTTCTTCCCACCTGCACATTCAGCGCTTTTGCTTCACACTGCCCCTAGCCTTCCCATTGCAGGGTCCTCCCTCAACACTAACATCCTTTAATGGGGGCATATCATCTTCTTTACTATCCCCCCATCTCATACTCACCATCATCACCAAAAAAAACATCACACGCCAGGGGCATTGACTACAAAAATGGCCCTACCTTTACATTTAAAAACACTAAAGTCAAAGATTTTTAGAAATAAAGATTCAGGGTTCCTTGATTTCCCGGAGTAAAACCCCCTTCCTCCCCCCCCTTTTTTTTGGGAGGGGAAAGGGGTTTTCTTCCTTCTTCCATTGAAAGTCTTCCAATGGATGAACCATTACCCTGTTGAAATCGTGCACTACTACTACCCTTCGCTTGTGCTGGTTTTTTCAACCTTTATAGCCATGTGGGAAACCCTACCTCCAAATTTTACAAATGTCAATTCAACCCCATTTTTGGGTTTCCCTATTCAACCCAGCAAGGAATCTACCATTTAGCCCTCTATCACTTCTACATTCGCCCTAATCATAGTGACTTTCCCTCTCCTTGAATACTCATCTAAAAACTTCGGGTTCCCTTTCCCCAGATTTTTCAACTTTTTGTTCAAATTTACGAAAAAGTAATACGCCCGGTATAAATTTCCTTTTTCCCCCCCTTTTTTCCCCAAGCCAAGTCCGAATTTCCCATTCCTTAATCCCCCCCTTCTAATCGAAAAAAAAATGGCAAATTTCCCTTTTTTTTCCCCCCAAAATTTTTGTCAAAAAACAATTCCCCCCCCTTTTTTTTTAAAACCCCTATATTCTCCCTGGAAAAAACTTCCTTTTTCTCAATTGATATCCTCCTATTTTTTCCCCCACCCCAATTTATCCCCATTCCCCACATCCTTTTTTAAACCCCCAAAAAACTCACATTTCCCCCCCAATTCACCCCCCCCCGGGGTCTTTAAAAGCCCCCCTTTTTCCCCTTGGGTTTTGTATGTTTTTTTTTCCCTTATTTTGGTCCTTTTTTTTGGGAACTTTTTTTTGTTTTCGCCCCCCCCCCCGGGGGGGGGGAAAGGGTTGTGACAGGGGTTTTGTCCCTTTTTTTGGGTTTTTTTTTTTTTTTCGTAAATTTTCCCCAATTTTTTTTTTAAAAAAAAAACCCCTTAATTTTTTTTTTTTTTTTTGGGGGGTTTTTTTTTTTTGGGTTTTTTTTTTTTTTTTTTTTGTTTTTTTTTTGTTTGTTTTTTTTTTTTGGTTTTTTGTTTTTCTTTTTTTTTTTTTTTTTTTTTTTTTTTTTTTTTTTTTTTTTTTTACAATCGAAGTAAATACTCATATCAAAAAAATTTTTTTTGGGGGAATTGAACAATAATTGATGAACGAGGGGGTTTGGGGTTTTTTTCCCCCCAAACCGAACTTGATTTTTTGAAAACCTAATTTTAAAAATTCGAACCACCCAAAAAACCCCAAACCAATACTTCGGAAATTTTGCCTAAGATGCCCAAAAAACCAAAGTGGGAAAAACCCCGGAAACCCCTTGTCTATAAGCGAGACAAAAACCTTGGTATAAAGTGAAGCGCCACAATCGGGGGGAAAACCGATAGATATGTCAGGATAACCCACAGAAATCAATCCCATAAGTTTGAATTAAGTTCTTGAAGAACCAAAAGAGGGGCCTCTCAAAAAGGAAGGGCAAAGATGTCTTTCTCTAATGTTTTAAAACCCTAGGAGCTTTTATACTAGGGGTTTCAATTTGTTAAAAACAAATCCAAAACGACGTAGTTTATTAAAGGGAAAAAAAATGCGAAACAAACAAGTACCCACAGGGGGTACACCCTGTTACACGCCCTGTCTTTTGGCCCTGTACTTGTCTGTGCAACTTTGGAACATACACCCCGTGTACGTTTACCGGTTTGTTGTGCAACTTTTGGGAAAATACACGCCCGTTTACTTTTTCCGGTATTTTCTGTAGAAATTTTCTAGACTCCATACACGGGTGCCTTTTTAACCCTGATCTACCCTTAGTTTTAAAGGGAATCTTGAATCCTACCGGGCCCTGCCCTTTAAAGTACCCCCTCTTTAACCGGTCCAGTATAACTTGTACAAACAAGGGGCTTCCAAATTTGTTCCAAAGTTCCAACCCATGATTGCCCAATCCTTTCCAACTTTATGGACAACCTTTTTTAACCCCTTTTAAGGCTTCCTTAATGTTTTGCTCGATTTCTTTGAGGGTCCGGGGGCACTTCAAGAGGATCCCATTTTTTCTTCCGGTTGGCTCTCACCCATCTCCGGGTTCGTTTCCCAAAATTGGGAGAGGGCCCCAACAAAGGGAATTCACTTCTATCTTTTCAGTGGAGGAGGGAGCGACTTTTGCTGGATAAGGGCCTCTCCCTGGGTTTACAGGAAAACCAATGGCCAAACCCAATTTGGTCCAAAGGGTTTTGTACCCCCAAATTTTCTTTGCGGGGGAGGTGGTCGATAGGGTGACCCTCTATTAAAATAAGAAATTGCCTATTTAAAAACGAACTATAAAGCATTACAGGAAAAATTGAAGTCCATAAACAAAATAAAAAACCCATTAATTGACCAATTGTAAACCCCCATGATTATGTTGCAAGCATTGGGTTTAAAAGGGTTCCCGACTCTTGGCCTCCCGCTTTCCCGGGAAAATGGACTAACATTCGAACTTGGGGTGGGTCCCAAAATTCCTAACGGTGAATAAACCATTTCGCCCGAAACTACACAAGGGCCCCCCTCTTAGGTTTTCTAGGACGGTCCGGGTTCACCGCATCTATCACATAAACATTATGCATGCAAACCCCCACAAAAACTAAAAATCTAACTAATCCCTGAAACGTTAGTAATAGAATAACGTTGAAACACATTCTTAAAGAGAACAATTCGAAGAATTCAGTGGCTAACCTACTAGCATGGTTCCCTAGTGGAGTCGCCATCCTGTCGAGTATAATTTTTGTGTTCCCATTCTTAATCTGATCTAGACCTAGACCCTATGCTCATCTAATGTAGATCCTCGACTTGACTTAGGAATTTCGTTTGATTTTTGGAGTCGCCACCCAACTGTTGTTGGGAAATATTGAATTAAGACTAAAGGAGCGAGATTAGTCTTAATTTGGACACTAGTCGTCGTTATTTCCCCTTCTCGTTTTTGAAAGAGGAAAAGGAAAACAAGAGTTTCTAAGTCCGGAGGCTAAACCTATTAAAACCTTACGGTTACCACCTAATCTCCTAAAATTGTTCCTATTTAGAAATGTGTTTCATTGTGTTTTCTTTACTTTTATTATGTTTTTGAATTATTTCAAGAAAATGATTTTTTTATTTCGTTTTATGGGTTGACCCGAATGGGTGCCTACGTACCTGCTATCCAGGATCAAACAAGCCCGTAGTTCGCTTTTCTGAAAATATTTAATGGGTTTGGAATTTTAATTTGAAAATCTCTTTCACTTTATGTTTTTTACCATTTTCGGGATTTTTCTAAAAAATCTAAACCTAAGCTTAGTAATTTGATCTTTGAAAATGATTTTTAGGGGAAAATATAAATTTTTGGGATTTATTTGAGAAAATGTTTTTCTAAGTGCTAAAACTCATTTTTTTACCCATTTTTAAAATTTTTTGAATTTTCATGATTTATATTTTTGTAAATTTTTGTTGATTTATATTTTTTTTATTATTTTTGATTTTTATGATTCTTCTTCTATTTTTTATAATTTTTCTAAGTTTTCATGATTTTCATAGTTTTTTTATTATTTATGATTTTGGTTGATTTTTTATAATTTTGAATTTTTGCTAAAAATTTTATTCTAAACTATTATTTATCCTATTTTGAAATCTAAAATTTTATTATTCTTCTAATATTTTTATCTGCATTTTTATTATTTTTTATTTTTCTTTTATTCATTTTATTGTTTTTTTATTATTATTATTTTTTTTACTGCATTATTAAATCCGTTAAAAATCTAATTTCTCCCATTTTCCTATTTATGGAAATAAAACATAAAGCATAAATAAATAACTAAATAAATAACCAACAAGTAATATCAAATAATAAATCAAATAAATAAAGTAAAAATAAATAAGAAAAATTCGAAAAAAATAAATAAATAATCCAAAAAATTTCACTTACTTGGATCTGGGGGGTGCGGGGTGGGTTGGATGGGGTGGGTCGGTCGGACAGGGCGGTGGAGGGGGCTCGTTCAAGCGTTTGGGCGGTCTTTTGCAACGGTGAGATAAATCCTAGTTTCTTGAGGGTGTGAAATCCAATGGGGCGGGTTTTGCCCCGATCGTCTCCGGGTGGTGGTTCAACCCCGGGGTCGGTGATCGCGTTTTGGTTCTCCCCGGTGCTCTCCGTTTTGCTCTTTTTCTCACTTTCTCTCAATTCTGACTCTGATTGGCTTCCTCTACTCCCCTCTATTTATGGGTGTTTAAAACGAGCTGGAAAAGCTCGGTTTTCCCCAATCAAAGCAAATCAGATCGAGGGTTAAATAAACCAACCCCAATTCATGAAAATCCTTTTGATTTTTGAATTTGTTCTAATTTGATGATTTTTATCCAATTTTTTTTAAAGACTTTTGGTTTTGTGCAAAAAATCAATCGAAACACCCAAAAATGCGAATTTTTTTTCCCCCATCCGCCCGAGGTAGAAACGATCACCGCCGGGTGCGGCTTTCCCTCCAACCAATCGGAAGCTTACCACGTGTCCTGGATAATAAAAAATTGCAAAACGCAAAACTGCTTCCCCCGATTCAAAACCTGCAACCGAGGCCCGCCGCGCGTACCTTAGCCGTGGTCCGGACCAGCTGGGCTAGCCCAATTTCCTGATTTTCTAATTTCACAAATTGCATATATGCAATGCGATTTTTTTATTTTTTGTACTTTTTAAAATTTCAAAAATTTGAAAATTATTTATTATTTATTATTGCCATTTCTGAAATCATTTTTTCAAAATTGATGTTTTTTTCCTATTTATTTTTATTTTTGGATATTTTTATTATTTATGCTAAATTAAAGAAAAATTGAAAAAAAAAATTGGAAAAATTAAGAATTGATTATTATCAATTATTATTCATTTCTAAGGCAAAAATGGGGTGTTTACATAAAGGAATCACTATAGTTTAATTCGTAGAACTGATCATTAAAGCAAATATTTTCTATTCTTTATCTAAGATAAACTGGCTTATGGTTATTAACAAGATCTAATAACCTATCTCCCTTACTTTCTTGATAATCAAAACAAGCTCTTTGATTACTTCTCTTTTTGTTTAAAAACAACCCTAAACAAGCTTTTAAAGGATTTAATCTATCAATAGCATTAAAAACAAGAAAGACTACCAATTCTGCTAGTAGATTATAAGATAACCTATTTAAACAAGATTATATATCCCCATAACATGAATTTGACTATCTATTCTATAATCAAACATGTTATTGTGTCACAGAAACTTGAACTATCAAACAATTACGGACCTGACGTATAGTTGACAATAATTAACTTGTAATTGAATAGAAGAGCTCTAATTCATACCAATCAAACAAGATAATAATAACAAAACATTCAGAAGATATATAAATACCTAAAAACAAAGAATATAATAAAAACAAATCATTAGATCTCACAATTCTTGAAGAATTAAACTTTTGATGATCCTTTGGCTAGAAAATTGTTTAGCCACACATGTTCATCATCATTCGAAATCAAAGAGTGAAAAAATATGAAAAGTCTTTGTTTCAGGTGTCTTTTGCTTTTCCTATTCGGTTTCTTCACTCCTCAACTCCCCCTTTTTGGAAAACGAAGAGTTTATATATAAGAAAACCGAAAGATCTCCTTAAAACGGCCAAACTTATCCATATACATCGGTTTTAACTCACTGTTATACACGGCCGTGTATTTTAACCGTGTAAGCTTCTGTTGGTTCTTCAAGCTAGATACACGGTTGTGTACTTTAACCGTGTAAGCTTCTGTTGGTCTTCAAGCCAGATACGGGTCGTGTACTTTAACCATGTAAGCTTCTGTTGGTTCTTCAAGCTAAATATACAGTCGTTCTCTGGAAATACACGCCCATGTACTTCCCTTGTACGCCGGCGGTGTAAATCCTTGACTTTGATCCAAATTGTAGATGACTTCTTGAATCACTTGAATTGCGCTCTTGACTCCATTAAACCTGATTTATCACCATAATAAAATTAAGTACCATTTCCTTATGATTTCGTTTAAAATCAATAATAAATTAACACAATTCATACTATAAAGATTGAGTATAAAATGGCTCTATCAAATTCCCCCACACTTAAACTCTTGCTTGTCCTCAAGCAATTGAATCAAATAAATGAGAAATCCGTCATAGATTATACGAAATTTCTTTTCATCATTTCAAGCATCTATTCTTTTATAATTCATGACTTGTAATTTTAATGTCTACTGCTCCAACCAAATGGTTTCCCTTTATGATTAAATTACCATAGACAAAATTTAATAGCTAATCTAAACAAAACAAACTTTAATCCTCAGTTTAGCAAAAGAACTTTTATTCCAAAAGTAAATACTTAACCCAAATAAGGAAAACACCCAGTTAAACTTCATTGGATATTAGCAAGTATATAATCTTTGCAACCAAATAAAAGCATATGGTATCTACTCTTTCCCTAGATTTTCTCCCTTTTTATTATAAGTCTTATTTCATTCAATGATCTTTACATTCATATTCTTTTGATTTAATCAAGCATCTATTTTGACGGGTTTTTGCCGCTTCTTTTTCATGACTTTTGCCTTTTCCGCCCTTATTGTTATAGTGAGTTCATCGAGTCGGCAAAATCCCGAGCCGTCACTCAAGTGACCGGTTTTAAAATGCCCCTACGGACTCTTCCTCACTTAACATTTAATTTTTAAAACTCTTAACTCAATTTCTTGAATCATTGGAGTAAGGCTATGATTGATTTTTTTTTTTTTAAAAAAAAGATCCTGAGGAGAAAATTTCTTTACCCTTCACCAAGTGTTATCAGTTTCAAAAACAATTCAAAGAGTATTAGTAACTAATTTAACCCGAATAAAATTGATTTTTTTTCACTTAAGAAATCGACCTAATTTAACTTCCCAAATTTTAAAACCCAAAGCAAGGTAAATTTGTTCTTAAAGATTTTACTATTAAATTTTAAAAAGTATTCTAAACACGCATAGGGGAGTAAAGCACTTGAACAAGTCAATTTCACATTTTTTTTAGATACTTATTATAAATTTGTACAACTCCAGATTTCATGAAAATTTTTAAAAAATTTGGGTTAAAAATTTCCACATAAACTTTAAGGGCAAACATTTAAAGTAGATTAATTCCATTTCTATATTTTATTATCCTCTCCCCACACTTAGTTTTAAAATTCCCCACTGTTCCCAATTTTAGACAATAAAGAGGGAATTTAAAAACATAAAGGGAAATTAGAGAATAAGAGAAAAGGAATATGGTACTTCCCTGGATAAAAGTGTAAAGTGATTTGGGGTTTCCTCTTAAGCACGAGAGAGTGTCTCCGTGAATGTACCATTTTGCAGTAATCAAAAAAAAAAAATCAAAACAAACAAAAAAATTTTTTTTTTTTTTTTAAGGGGGGCCTCCCCTGAAACCCTTTCTTTAATCTTTGGGGTAACGTTCCGGGAATTTTAAACACAATACTCGGGGGAAGAAAAGGTTTCTTCAATTACACCTTAAATCCTTCAAAAAGGTTTCAAGCGCGCCATTGCTTGAAAGCTTACCGTTTCAAACTTCGATCTCAGCTCACCTTAAAATATTTATGATAACAAAAGGGCCCAAACCCCCGTGATCGATTTTCCAAAAAAAACTTTAAACGAAGGGGAAAAGAAAACTTTTTTTCCCACAAAAAATTCTTTCGAAAATCATTTGTCATGAAAATCCCTTGTTTTTTCCTTGTAGATTTTAGTACTCTCATAACTCCTCTTCGAATTTCCTCAAGTTCTTGTAATTGAATTTTTCGTGCTCACCACCTCATCCTTTTGTTACTTTGTTTTACAGCCCAGTAGCCCTATTTCCAACCCACGGGGAGGTGACAGGGTTTGCCAAATATCAAAATGGAAAGGAGACATATTTTTAAAGGGGTCTTGAATTTCCCGGTAGGCCTAAAAAGCATCTTCAAGTTTTGGGCTCAAATCTTTCCTGCGGGTTTGACGTTTTTTCCAAAATAGACTTGTTTCTGTTTTGAACTTTGCTAACCCTTTGGGTTGGGGGTTATGCGGGGAGTGTATGGTGCCCTTTGTACCTTTTAAGCAGATTTTCCACTACTCTATTACAAAGTGTTCCACGTCACTGATAAGAGCCTTTGGTGTCCCGAACCTAGAAAAAATATGAGATTTGAAAAAAATCCACAAAAATTTTGGGCTCTTTAGTTTGGGGTCGCTTTGGTTTTCACCCACTTTGAACTTAAATCCACCAAGAAGGATGAAACATTACCGAAAAAAGAAAAAAGGACCCATAAAATCAATACCCATATATCAAATATTTACAACAAGAATGGGGGGTAAGGGGCATTTGGTCTCAGCTTAAGTTGCCAATTTTTTGACACGTTCACAAGACTTACAAACATGTAAGAACATGAAAAAAGGTACCAAAACACCCCAACCCCCTAAATTTTTTAAATTCCTTTTGGGGCAAAATGCCCACCACATGCTATAAAGCGACAAAATTGCAAGCGAAGGGGAAATATCGTCTTGAGAAATACCCCTTCTATAGATCCCAAAATTTTCCACAATTACGGATCATCCCTAATAGACTTAGCATAAATTTTTAATTTTATCTTTTTGACCCCTAGACAAATCACTTGGTAATGTCTTAGAAACCCAAAATATTTTACAATTCAGCATCCCAAGTTTGTCTTTGGATAGAAAAGAGATGGTCTTTGGGAAAATCTTTGTTGGTATTGCCCCTTTCACTGATAAGTTTCTATTGGGGTGGCGGCAATAATTTTCAACCTTTTCCCTATCGCAATTTCCAGATCTGATACAACCCCCCAACCCTGATAAAACCCCAATACCAATACTTGGGGAAATTCGTTACCTAAGACCCCGAACACCTAAAGTGGAAACCGCACCTGTTACTATAACGAACAAAAACCTTGGTATAAGTGAAAGCCACAATCGGGTGAAAGCGTTTGAAAATCGGGTTAAACGCACAGAAATAAAACCATAAAAAATTAGTTCTTGAAGAAAAAGAGAGGAGCCTCTCAAAGTGTTTATTTTAAGAGTATGTTCTCTCCTATTCTAAACCCCAGGAGCTTTATATATTCAATTCGTAAAAAACAAGCCAAAAAGACTCATTAAAAAGTGGAAAATAAGAAAACAACAAAAAGGCCGGGGCGGGGGGAAACACGGGGTTTTCACGACCGGTTTTCTTTGGGCCCTTACTTTTTTTGTGCAAATTCTGGAATATACCACCGGTATTCTGGGCGTGATTTTCTATGGGAAATTTCTTACCCATACACGGCCGTGCCCTTTTGGCCCTGTATATACCGTGTATATTCTGTGAACTTGGATTTTTCACGGCCGTACCTTTTAAATACACGCCCTCTTCACCCCGTATCCGGGATAACTTGTTAAGAGTAAGGGGCTTCCCCCGGTTGTTCCAATCCGTTTCCCCTTCGATTTCTCCAATCCTTTTCCCTTTATGGGCATCCTTTTCAACCCGTTTAAATGCTTCCTTGAGTCATTTCCTTGACTTCTTGTGATCGTCCAAGCGGCACTTTTAGTGATCCACATTCCTTTTTTCGACTTACTCCATCATAGATCTCATCATTCCCCCCTCTTGAAAGGATTTGCCTCAAAAACACACCACATCAAAAGGACTTGATCAGTAACATTAAAGTGGGATTAATTATACCACCAACAAATCATCTTGTAGGGATTACTTATGCACTCAAGAACTTGAAATGGTCCATGCCTTTAGGAAGTAGTTTAACGACGAGCACGGGAAAACGCCTTTAGCAGTGAACCCAAACCAACCTAGGTTCAAAAAAGCTGCGACGACCCTTTTTGGCTTGTTTCCATACTGCTCTGTTCTTCGCTAAATTTTATCTCTCCGAAATCTGCCTTAAAATCAACATCAAAAGTCACAAATTTTTGGTAGCAATGGCAAGAATAAATAGGACCCGTGGGTTAAAACCATAACAACTCAAATGGTGAATAATAGTATGCTAGTACACCCTATTATACAAATCCCCAAATGGTAGCAACCTCCTAAGCCTAAGGGTTTCTACTTTTTGATTGCCCTTAAAAATTAAATTAAAGTCCTTTAACCACTCGGTTTCCCCACATTTGGGGGTGACAGTGTCGAAAACAAAACAGTTCCAATTTTCCCCACAAACTCCCCAAAAAATACTCGAAATTTTTACATCCCGATCACTAACAATGCCCGGTATACTGCGGACCACTACCTCTCTAAAGAACAAATCAACAATGGATAGCATCACAGTTTATGAAAAGAATGAAATGAACCATTTTGGGAATCCTATCCACAACAAAAAAAATAGAATCTCGCCATGCCTAGACCTTGGTAATCCTAACACAAAATCTATGGAAATGTCTATCCAATTCAGGGGAATGACACTAACTCTTTTAACCCTTCAAGAAACATCTAAGAAAGGCTATCGTATTTTCGTGATGTTTTGGGGCCGGTAGTCAACACACTTTCTCCAGCCCCATCCTTCTTGGGCACCAAAACACAAGATGCACATAAATTTATTTTTTCTCTCACGACCCCTTCTCCATTAATTTCGACCTCCCTTTGGGATTTCCCTTTGGTCTCCCCCATTGCTCCTATAAGCGGCTTTTTTGGAATAAAGGTTCGGTATAAGGTCTTTGGTGCTAAAACCCACAAATAGGTGGTAATCCCTTTGGAATCTCCTCAGGAAAGCATCTTCAAAGCTGCACAAACATAACCACCTGGGCAAAATTTAAATATTTGTTAGTAGTCAAACATTTTTTTTAAAAACCAAAAAAAATAGGTTGCCTCATCAGTAACCTTCCTTACTACACTCGCTCTTCCCATAAAAACCCCCTTTTGAAAGGGCTGCCCTCCCCTTTTTCACCACCAAAATTTGACCCCTTTCAACTTGCCTCTCACACTTTTCCACCCTTCCTCTCTTTTTCCTTTTTGATTTGACTTTTAACCCTTTTCCCATTTTTTTTTTGCTTCCACTCTCCCCTCCCTTTTCACTCACCTTATTTTTTGAAAAGAGTTGTATACAACGGGCCCTACATTTGTTTGGGTGTTAAAGGGGTTTTAAGATTAATTTCCCCCCGGTGAACAAGAAAATTTTTTAAAAACCTCAGAACAACTTCCTACTTTTTCCAGGGCCTCCCCAACAACACATTGTTTGCTTTGGGCACTACATCAATAACACCTCCCCTCATACCTCCCCAAGGGGAAACCCAACCAAGCTTGCTTACCACCAAAGTCTTCCACATCATTCCCCCTGAAATTTAATGGATAGGGTGCTAACATTTTTGAGCCCCCTCTCAACAATAAAATTGCTCACACATTGTGCAACTTCCTCCATCAATGACAAACTGCAAATATGACTCCTAGATAATATCAGTATAAAGTTTTTTCTCCCTTTGACCCCTCTTCCCCCTTCCCCCTATACATTAAAACTGCTTCACTCTTCCACACCTCCCTTTTGCAGGCTCCTCTTTAAAATAGACCTCAAATGGGGGCATATAATTTTCCTCACATCCCCCTCAATCCAACTCCCATCATCACGCAAATCATCACCGCCTTTTGGGCTTGACAGCAAAATGGTTCTACCTTTGGGTTTAAAAAATCTAATGTCACATTTTAAATAGAAATTTGGGGTTTTGTTGATTACTAGGATAAACCCCTTCCTCACTCCCTTTTGGTTTGGTGGGGAAAGGCTTTTCTTCTTTCTTCCTTGGTTGGTCTTCCAAGTGGATAACCCCGACCTATTGAAACCGCCATTACTACTACCTTTCCCCCTTTTATAGACCATTTTATACCAATCTTTATAAATAAATTTGGGGGGGGAAATTGTTATTTTTTTTTAGAAATCTAAGGGAAAAGGTACTTTAATTCTATCATTTAAAATCAGGGTAAATGGAGTCAAGGATGCCATTCAGTAAATTAAGAGGCCCCTCTACAACGGTTTGGTTTTAAAGACAAGGTTACAACCCCCCGAGGGAAGTTTAAAGCGTGTATGAAACACCCGTAACTAAATAGGAACAGACGTTTTAGCACGGCCAAGTCAAACCGTCCCCCATACAAGAAGCGAATTGGACTTTGAAAAGGAGACAAAAGCTAAGCACCGCCGTGGTGAAGCCGTGGGAAAACCGTGCTGGAGCCGGTGAAGCTAGGTTCCCAAAGAAAATGGGAACACACCATTTAAGCCGGCTTGAATCAAATGGTTAACCCTGGGGACACTGCACATAAACTGGGAGATAACACAATAAGCACGCTTGAAAAACTTGCCGTAAGGGTAACCGTGGTCCCATGGCGCATGAAGACTTAAGAATATCACAGAGATGCACGCTTGACCCAAAGCATGTGTGGGGCGTGCCAGCAACGAATCTCACTCCGAAATCTACTTGGAAAAGGAAAATATTTCTATCTTCTAGCAAAAGATCATGCAAACCCCTAAAATTAAAATAGAACCCCCTAAGGGTTTAACGACTTTTTCTTTGGAACGGGATTTACCTTGGAACAAGAAGGAACAGGGGGCCCGAGAGCACCGTTTTATTTGTTTTGATTTTTTGGGGGGTTGGGGGAGGGAAAAGAGACTAACTAATCAGCCAAGGTCAGAGTTTAATTTCTCCATGAATTGGGGAGTTAATTGACTTTTATTTATTCTTTATTTGATTTCGGGTATCATATAAACTCGGGTCGGGGGGGTCCATATTTTATGTTTTTTTGGTTGAAAAGCTCTTTCTATTTAAATAGCAAGTTAAAATATTTCAATAGCACTCAAATCCGTAATGTTTTAAATTTTTCTAGTCTTATGACCAATAACTGTTTGGTTTTAAAAAATGATCGAATATGTTTTGGAGTGTAGATCCAATTTTTAAATAGGTATCCATTTAAACTACTGGCATGAATTGGTGGGTCTCTAGACTTAATGCTATGATAAAATTAAATCCTAAGGCTTTTCTAAGTTTTAATCAATAAGAAAAATATTCAAAGCTTTCGGAGTTTATCGGAAAGTAAAAGATAGGTTGTTGATTGTTAATAACCATAACCAGTTTTCTAGAACTAAGAATGAAAATTTGCTATCAATTCTAGAATTAAAATCTGTTCCTTGTAGCTATAATATCCATTTTTTCCCTTGTTTTACTTATTTATCACAAAAAAAACCCCCCCTTTTTCTTTCCCTTAATCCCCGAATAAATAATTTTTAAACCAATCCTGGATCACCTTACCACCACTATCAAATCAAATAATATTTAGGAGTAGGTTTATTTTGTTGATTGACACCCATCAAATTGGCCCCGGGTTTCTGGGATGGTGTAAAATTTATTTCTATTTTTATGACTCTTCTTCCAACAGTGAACAAATTTTAAAATCCGGAGATTGAGAAACTTAAAGGATCCCAACAAATAGTTTCATCCACAACAGAACTAGCATCGGATTTGTCGATTCACCTTTGTTCAAAAAAGTAGACGATTTTGGCTTTTCCTGAGAGACATTAAGGAGTTAGGGCCCCATGGAATCAACAACCACTTGTATCTATCCCAACACGGAAATTTCCCAATTAAATTTTCTGGGTTATCATCGCTACCCTACATTCTGGTCTTGAAAAAAGATCCTCACAACTTGATAAGTTTTTGTATTTCTAGGAGCCGGGGAATAACCGAGCCCCCAATCAAGCACTCTTTTCCGTTTTCTTTTTCTATTTTTGTTTTATCCCTTTCCGTTCTATCACCATGGCAGACATGTTGGACTCTTCGGAAAATTTTTCTTCCCCCATCCAAGTGCTGGTAAAGAAAAAATGTGGTAAAACAAAGGAAAAACAGACTCTTCAGGGTTTGGAGAGGTCAAGCAATTGTGTGCAAGCTGCCACAACATTATTGAACAACTCCTTACCAATACTCAAACGGCCTACTTCCAGGGAAAGAAATATGGATGCTGAAGTGGAGGCCCAAGTAAACAAAAACCCCGGGTCACTAGGAAGGATCCCATTATCTGCCAATTCGCAACAATTTGGGTAAGCATATAGGGCTAAAGGGAAAGTAAATGAGTAAATTGTCAACCTTGAACTAAAATTCAATCTACCTCCCTGGCAGCACTACTCTGGAAATTCCCAACATGAAAGTTGTGTTTGGTGCTCTAGTCTCCGAGACATTTCCCCATTGCAATTACAAACCCTAACACCCCAGGGTGTAGGCGATTCCCAGCAACCCCAAGAATATGATCCCCATTCAAAAACTACAATCCCATGGGGGTCACCCTAACTCAGATTTCAACAAACCACAAACTTCCAACCATTCCAACCAAGCCATCACCAGTTCACAGCTCTCCACTTCAGGTATGTCTTTAAGAAAATTTTAAAAAACTCGCTGTTTTAAAAAAAAAATTAGATGAAACAAAGCAGACTTCAAACTGGAAAATCAGGAACAACGGGCCCTTTCCAATAGGTGGAAAAAATAAAATACCTTCTCAAAACGCCCCAAATCCAAAGCAATGCTAATGCAATTACCTTAAATTGAACAAATTGGGAGATCAATGAAAGGATCACCGAACTAAACCCCGAGGAAGAGATGAAAAAAGAAACTCCAACTCCAAGCCAGAGAACAATCAGATCCCAAAAGGGCCCCCCCATTGAACCACCAAAGTCATGCAACAACCTCCTTTCCCTCCCGACTAGAAATCCAAAATAAGCCCAAAAAAAGAATTCTTGACACTTTTCCCCAAAGTTGGGTTTAAAATCCCCTTTCTGGTGTAATTAAGCCAGTACCTCGTATGCTAAATTCTAAAAGAAAAGGGGCACTAACAAAAGGGAAAACTGAAAGGTAATGAAAAAATATTAAAGGGGAGAAGGTTTTTTACATTCTCAAAAGAAGCTTCCCCCAAATGTAAGGGTCCAGTATTTACTATTTCCTGGCAAAATAGGTAAAAATTGGAATCAACTAAAGCTATGTGTGATTTAGCCTTCAATCAATGTTACCTTTGTCTGTATCAATGTTTAATTGGCCCCTAAAGGAACGGTTTTTTGTTCACCCCGCGATAGTCCAAAAGTTATCCTGAGGAGTTTTTAGAAGAAGTTTTAGTACAAGTAATTTTGTTTTTTTCCCCAATTTTATGCTTGACATGGAAAATGATATCTTAATTCATCGTGATATTAATAAGGAGAAATTCTAAACACTAAACAAAAATCGATGTACAAAATGGTAAACTCAAATTTGGGAATTTTAGGTGAATTTATTAAATTTAAAATTTTTGATGCAAAGAAAAATCCAATGACATCTACCCGTTTTGTGTTGATGTTATTGATCCATAACACACTACATTTGAAATTTTATAGAGATGATAGTTGAAAGTTACTTAAAAAAGTCTTAATCAGCATGGAAAAACCAAGGAAAATTGTAATAATCCTCTAATTTACAGACAAGATTTAGGAGTTGGAATAAAACCTAAGGTAATGGTTTTCCTACATTTATTTACCCCCTTTAACATAAAACTTCTTCCCTTTTGCAGACCGGAGCTAGAATAAACCCCAAACCCCAACATCTAAAATTATTTCTAGGAGAAAGAGACTCTTGCTGGGAAGTCTCCAACAACAATACTTTGAAGAAAAAAGTGATTCGTGTTGAGGGGGAAAAGAACATTGGATGCCATAGCTGATATCAAGGACTAAGGCCCCTCCACCTGCATGCACAAATTTATGGAAGTAATTGCAAACCCTTTAAGGGAATTCAGCGGCGTTTGAATCCACCTATATAAGGGTATTTAAAAAAGAGACTGAAACTTCTTAATGCAGGTATGACTACCCAATTTCCGACGCAAATGGGTAAGTCCCGATCCAATTGTTCCAAAAAAAAAAGCTTACTGTGATGGAAAACTCCGATGGTAGAAAATTCCTACCGGTTCAAAGATGGAGTTGTGGGGGAAAAAAAAAGTAATCGTCAAATCGAAGGCCCATTTCCCCCTTTCCCTTCTGATCAGATGCTTGAACGTTGGCTGCCTTTTCCCCAAATTTTTTTTTTTCGATGTTATCTTTTCATCAAATTCCAATGGAACCGAAGATCAAAAAGACCCTTCACTTGGCCTTCGGAAATTTTTACGTATCAAAGATCCCTTTTTGGGGCTCTGAAAATCCCAGCCAATTTAAAGATTATGGTTAATTTAAATTTTCAGTTTAAATTGAAATATAAAATTTTTTAAATGGATTTTAAACGTCTAGGGAAATCTTTTGATTCAGTTTAAAAACCTAAAAAAGTGCTAAAAGATGATAGATAAGAATCTAGTGGAATTATGAAAAAGGTCACTTTTGTTGAACAATCTCATTTTGGGGAAAATGTATCTTAAGGCTGAATCGTAAAGAAAGGTAAACAAATTTTAAATCTTCCCTTACCCTTAAGTGTGGGAAAATTTCGGTTTTTCTGGGGTCAATTCTATCACGCTCATCCGGATTTCCCAAGATACTCAACCCCTATGTGGGTGCTAAAAAAGGGTAGTGCTTTTGGGAGTCGTGAGGCCTGCAAGAACGTTTTGACACATGAGGGAAAAGGGAACTTCTGCTCTAATCACCAACCACCCGACGGGAAACCCTTCCCTTTAAAATTTCATGTGTATGCGAGCAACTATGCAGTTGAGTAGTTTTTGGGCCCAAAAGTTGGAGAGCTCTCAGGCCTTTTAAATTAGCTTCCAAACTGGGAAAAGGCCAATGACTTTCCCACACGGAAAAAGAACCTTGGCTTTTGTTTTTGCATTAAAAAAATTCAGATATATTACTTGGTAAAGTAATGGGTTAAATCAAAACTGCAGCTTTAATACTCTCGCGAAGAAGATTTAAACAAAACTTATCGATTGGATACCCTCTTAAAGAGTTCGATTGGAGTACGGATAGAAAGCTCAAAAAACTTAGGGGCCGACACCTCATCGAAATTCCTATCCGTGAAGGGTCCACAAAAAATACAAGATGATTTTCCCGATGATATCTTTTATTCAAAAGACAATTCGTGATGTGATTTGGCAATTTTTTTGGTTTTCTAGACATACCAGTATTGTCCTAGGCTCAAAAGATAAAAAATTTAAAATGATGAAATATTATTATGGATATCCCCTATTGTGGAAACATTGTCTGATCAAATCTTTTTAAGGGGTATTTCTCAGACGATATTCCTCTGCTTGCATTTTGTCCTTGCGGTGGTGGACCCTTTGGGGGCCCCAAGAGGCAAATCAAAAGTATTGGGTGTGTTGTTGCCACTATTTTTGACTCTTTAAAGTTTTAAATCTTGTAATGATGCAAAAGATGGAACTTAGATTGAGATCAAATGTAACTTTTCCCTATCTTGTGTGAAATAAATTTTATATATGGGGGAGTGACTTATGGTCCTTTTCCTCCTTCTTCGTAAGGTTTACACCTCTTGCTGTGATTGTTTCCAAATGGTGGAACCAAAGGATCGAACTAATGATAAATGTGGGATTTGTTAAATAGATTTTGCTAGGTTCGGACACCAAAGCTCTTATCAGTGATCGTGCACACACTTTTGTAATAGATATTTGGAAACCCACTTTAAAAAAATACAGGTCATCAAACCACTCCCGCAAAACCTCCCCAAAACCAAGGATTGTAGAGTTCAAATCGAGAAATCAAGTCTAAATTTTGAAAAAAAACCCTCACCAACAGAAAAGACGGAGCCCAGACTGAGGAGCTTTTTAGGCCTACCGACCTTTCAAGACCCCTATAGTATGTCTCCCACCGTTTAAATTTGGCAAAAACCCTGTCAATCCCCGGGGATGAACATAGGGTATTGGGTGAAAAAAGGGGAACATCGAATGAAGGCGGGTGAACACAGAAAACTTTTATTTTCAAGAAATTGAGATTCGAAGAGAACTATGAAAAGTACTAAATACAAGGAAAAAACAAAAGGGTTTCATGATCAAAAGATTCCCGAAAGAATTTCTGTAGTCAAAAGATTACTTACCTTCCGATGAATTTTTTTTCCCGGCAAACTAAATCACGGGGGAATTGGTCCTTTGTTATCACTAACATATTTCCCCATTGTGCTTGAATCGCAAAGGGCCCTTTAAACTGTTAAGACCCTTTAAATCAAGGTCCTCGCTTGAAACTTTTATGAAGATTAAAAATGTAATATTGAAGAAACCAAATTTAATCACCTCGAGTATGTATTGTGACCGAACTCTAGCCAAAAAACGTTAAAAAAAAAGCGCTTCAGGGAGGCAAACCCGGGATGGGTGTGAATACAACAAAAATAAAACCTACTCCCAACAAATTTTGATTGAAATATGTGATAGTCGACCCACAAGATGGTAAACATTTCTATTCAAGGAGAATAAAGGAAAAGAAAAAGGGGGAGTTTTGTTTGTGAATCAAAATAAAGTAAAAAAGGAAAAAAAACATATTAATAAAAGCCTAGCCAAAAATCAAAAGGGGGTAATTAGAATTGCACGATGAAATTCTCTTTTCTTTTGCAGATAACTGGTTGGTTTAACAACCTAACAACTATCTCCCCTTACTTCCTCGATACCTCACAAGCGCTTCGATTATTCTCTTAGGGATTAAAAACCCCAGACAAGCGTTGATTTAATCTATCAATACATAAATCTAGAGGCCCCCCAAATTCAGGGTCAAGATTATAAAAAAACTTTTTTAAACAGGATCCACACCTCCTAACATAATTCGATAATTCTTTTATAACCAAACGGTTTTATTGCGTCACTAAAAACTAAAACAACAAAAAATTTAAACGATTTGCCCTGTATTGACAATTTTTTACTTGCTATTGGAAAAAGGGCTCATCATCCCAAATCATAAAAAAATTTTGACAAAACGATCAAAAGATTGAATACCTGAAAGCAAAGAAGAATAAATACAAGCATAGACTCACAATTCTGAGAATAAAACCTATAAACCCTTTGGCTAAAATTGGGCTTAGCTTTACTCATTTCATCAACAAAACAAAAAATAAAAAAAAAAAATTAATAAACCCCCCGATTGCCGGCTCTCCCCCGCTTTCCCTTCTTGTCCCATGATTCCAGTTTTCAAGATTCAAAATTTCTTTTAAACCCTCTAGGGTGGTTCTTTAAATTGTTAGGGATGGAAAGATCTTGAAAAGATACGAAAATATCTTTCTTTCCCAAAAGTAGATTCAAGAAGTGAAGTTCGGCGGCCTAAACCCCACAAAACCCGGGTAAACCCCGTCCTTCCTCTGTGATATTCTTCAATCTTCCCGCGCCCAGTGTGTCCCACGTTACAAACGGCAATTCGAACCCGGGCCCCTTCATCGGTTGATTTCCACATTTTTCTTCTCCTGAAACCCCCTAGCTTCCCCAGGGCTAAAGCATGTTTTCCCACCCTTTCCCCACGCCGTGCTTAAGCTGTGTCTCCATGTGGGAAAACCTCATTCGCCCTTTTTGGCCAGTTTTGAACCGGTTTTAACCTTGGCCCTGCCCAACTGCTTCCCCCGGTGTGTAAACCGGCTTGAAACCAATTTTTAGTGACTCTCTAAAATCCCGAAGGAACCTGATCCATTTAACCCGATTTCCCCGTGCAAATTAAATAAACCCTTTCCTATGATTCTAAAATTTAAAAATTATTTAAACCCCAATTTTACATAAAGATTTTAGTAAAAAAATGGCTCTAAAAAATTCCCCACACTAAACTCTTGCTGTCCGCATAATTGCTAAATCAATGAGAAATCTGGCATAGATTATACAAAATCTCATCTTCCAAGCACTTTATTTGAATTTATGACTTTTAATTTAAAAGTTACTACTTCAACCCAATTGGTTCCTTATCAAATTACATGACAAAATTCAAAAGCTACTAACAAAACAAACTCTTTCCCCATTTTACACAAAATTTTACCCAAAATAATATTTAATCCAATAAGAAAACACCCATTAAACTCTTTGATATATCAAGCATAAAATCCTTTCATATAAGTAAAAGCATAAGGGGTTTTAATCTTTGTGATATTTCCCCTTTTTTACATCTTGTTTTATTCAATGAATTTCACAAATTTATGTTCTTTGATTATTCAAAGCATCATTTAAGGGTTTTGCCCCCTTCTTTTCATGAACTTTCTTTTTTCGCCCTTATCGTTTTATAGTATTGAACGCAACATCCCCCAGGCATCACTCAATGACCGGGTTGAGATACCCTACGACTCGTCCTCACTCTAACATCAAAATTTTAATACCTTAACTCAATGTTGAATCATTGGAGTAATGGCTATGCTTGATTTTTTTTGGGGGGGGGTGGAGATTGCTTACAACAACTTCAAAGAGTTTACAATAGCTATATAACCCAGAAGTAAAATTGTTTATTTCATTAGGGACCAACTTAATTTAACTTCCAACAAAGCAAATACAAGGTAATTGTTCTTAAAGATTCATACTTAATTTTACCTTTCCAATCACAAGTTGTGAGTAAAGCTTTTAACAATCATTTTTTACATTTTGTAAGTTATACAAAATTAGTACAATAAATTTATGAAAATTTTTTTTTGGAAAAACTTTGGCAAAATTGCTTAAGACAACATTCGAGTTTAATTTGGGCCCTATTCTTATTTTTTATATCCTTTTCCCCAAAATTAGCGGGGAATATTTCCCCCCCTTTTCCCAAATTCAGCACAATTGAAGAAGAATTGACAAACAAAGAAATTAGGAAAAGAGAAAAAAAATATATGTATTCCCCTGGTAGGGGAGTGCCCCTTTAAGCTCGGGAAAAGGTATCTATGAATGTATCCTTGCTGCAACGACTAAAGAGTTCAAACACACTAAAACAAAAAACTAAACAAAAACAAAAACAAAACAAAAACAAACCAAAACTAAATGCAAAACAAAACCTTTTTTTTTTTTTTTACAGGTGCCCCCCATGAAGCGCCTTTTTTTAAACGCTTGTAACGTTCCGGCTAAATTTCAAAAGTTTTTTGATCCAGCCTTGGCCTGGTGGGGGTTAATAGACCCGGGAACAAAAACAGGGGGAGATATCTTAGGAGGGTTTCCTGCTCAAAAATTTAAAAAATCACCACCAAAATTCAAACGGGAGGTTGCCTTCATTTACACGATTCTTTAGAAGTCTTTTAAGGAGGGCCCCCCTAATAATATCAGTGATGAAGTATGAAATTTCTTCGATGTCAAGCACAAAAAAAATCGTAGAAAAAACCCAAACCCATTGACTGAACAAAACACCTCTAAACTCCCTCAGATAGACATTGCCTATCAATTTGAACAATAAACCTTTCCTTAAAAGGGAAACCAAATTTAAACTTATAAACAACAAAGGCTGACATTGAAGGATCCTAGATCAAAACTTTGGCTTTAGCGTTCCAAAAATACTTTTTTTGTAAGAAAGGCTAACAACCCGGCCCCAAGGGGGAAAAGCTCTCTGAATAATACTGAAACATTTTCACTCACACTAATCTTTTCTTGCTTTAGCTTCCTTTTTGTAGGCACAAGCCTTTTGAGATCTCATGGGCCCCGTTATTGCTTAATTGCATCAAGTAAAAATATTACCCACTTTACAAATTTCCAGAATCTCTTTTCTTCCGCCCTTCTTGGTTTTCCCGCTATCTGAGGGAAAGGAGGTGTCAATGTGCCCTTTTTCGATGGCCCCAAAAGGGCGATCGGGTCACCCTGCTGCTCAGTCGAAGTCTTTCTGGCCCCTCCTCAAGATAGACGATTCCTTTCTATTTGATCCTGCAATTTTCCCATTTTCCCAAGTGGGGGGCATTAAGCTTTCTTGGGGGAATAGGGGAAAGGTACTACCAAATTTCAACCGTTTATGACGGAAGAAAGGGGCTCCCTGATTCCAAGTTTAATGGTTTCTTTTTTTCCAAATTTTTTTGGTATTCAAAAGCAGAGACTTAACAAATCCCAAGGCATCCCTAAAAGGAAGACTTGGGGTACGTGGTGTGATGGCTTGACTGGAATTGTGAATGTTGAGTTATTTTCCATACGAAGTAGGATGACCTCCATCCAGGATTGTAAGTATTCGGTAGGGTCCCTACTTCCTTGTGGCGTCCTGGAATCCCCCTACACATTGCTGTTCATGGTTGTTTATTGCAATGGGGGCAAAAATGCAGTCATATTAGGAGACGCAAATTTCCCCAAGCCTCACCCGTTTTCCAAAACAGCGCCCGCACCCGGGAGGTAAATAGAAATTGATGGTCAAGGTAAAACACCTACCTCTTTTCTTCCCTTTAAGAGGGACTGCCTAACCCCAAAAATTTTTGCGAATTGGCAAACCCTAATGGAGACAAATTTCCCCAGCTGACCAGGGGTTTGTTTACTATGTTTCCTCCCCCTTGCGATCCATCCCTCTTCCTCTCCATCGGAAGTTTGCCCTCAAAGATGATAAGGGGGGGGTTGTTCAATACCCCCTGTTTGGGCACTTCACACAATGCTGAACCTCCCCAAATACTTTAGGTCTCAGTGTCCCCCCTGTTTTATACAAAAAATTTCTCTATACGCGCTCTAGATCGAAAATTTGTCCAAAAAAGTTCACCATTCTGGCCAAGTGGGGAAGAACTGGAGGCAATAACAACCCCTTTAGTTAAATACTTAAGAAAATTTGGGAAAAACACCTTAGCTTATTGATCGTCGGTTATTCCTTGCGGCCTCATCAGAAACAATATGAAAATCTTTCTAATGCTTGTGAGGACTCATTCTCAAGACCAGGGAAAATTTGGAAACAGTGTATTAAACCCGATTTCAACTCGAAATTCCCCACTATGGATAGTGAAAGGGAAAGTGTTGTTGATCACATCCCGGGCCAACCCCTAAGGTTTTTTTCGAGATTTTTCCATGTCGTCCCACTTTTTTTAAACAAAGGGGTGAATCAGAAATCCGATACTAAGTTCGTCCCCCCGGGGGACGTCGGGGGGCCCCCCTTTAGATCTTCCATTCCAATAAATTAGTTTACCTGTATGAAGACGAGTCCAAACAAAAAGAAATAAATTTGACACCCAACCCCCGGGAACGGCGCCAAAAATTTTGGGGGGTCGAATCCCAAAAAAAAACACCCTATACAAGTAAAATGATTTGCATATAGTGGTGAGTGGGTCCCAATCCACAAGATTGTTAACTTATTTCTATTCAGGGAAAAAAAGGAAAAGAAAATGGATTTTGTTTGTGAAAACAAAAAAAAAGTAAAACCAGTAAGAAAACCGATATTAAAAAAAGCCAGCCAAAAGAATAAACAAATTTTAATTTAGGGAATGCATCGATGCAAATATCTCTATTCTGTCTAGAAATGGGGGTTTGTTTTAACACCCCTTTAAAAACCTATCCTCCTTACTTCCTCGATAACCCCAGACAGCGCTTCGGGAATATTCTCTTATGATAAACAACCCAAACAACCTTAGGAAATTTTAAACTATCAATACATTAAGATTTAAGACCACCATTCATGGGCCGTAGATATAAGATACCTATTAAACAGACACAAAACCCCAAAAAGGGAATCGAAACCCTCTCTTTTTTAACCCAAAAAAGTTAAATTTCCAAAGACGAACAATCAAAAAAATTACGGATTTGAGGTTGTTACAATATATTAAAATGTATTTTAGTAGAAGAAGTCTATTTATACCAATCAACAAAGATAATAATGACAAAAAAACAGAAGAAAAAGAATACCCCGAAAGCAAAGAATAGAATAAATAAAAGGGTCAATTAGACCCACTTTCTGAGAATTACTCTATCCCCTTGGCTAGAAAAGAGCAGCCCCAGTTTCACAAAACGAAAAAATAAAAAAACTAAAACCCCCGTGGCCTGCTCTGCCTCCGCTCCCGGGGCCCAAGGGCAGATTAAAAGATTCAAAGTTCCTAACCCTCTAGGTGGGTTCTATTTTTTTTTTTTGAATGGATGTACTTTTCCTAGCAAGAAAAGAAAATCTTCTTTCCAAGTAGTTTCAAAAGTGAATAGATTCGTTCCCTGGCACGACCCCATCACACGCCGGGTCGGCCGGCCATCCTCTGCTATCTTCAGCTTAAATCTGCCCCTGTGTACCCGGTTACACAAAAGCAAATTTTCGAGCCGTGCCTTCACCCTGTGATTTTCCCACCTTTCTTCTCCTTGCAACCTGCTTCCCCACCTTCAACACGTTTTTTTCCCCACCTTCCACCACGCGTCCCAAATCGTTTCTCCCCTCTTAAATCCCATTTTCCCTTTTGTCCGGGGTGAAACCCGGGGTTTGGGGAAATTTTGGTCGTGCCTCAAACCGCTCCCGTTGAAAATTCCTTGTCTTGATCCATTTTTGTAGATACTTCTCAAAATACTAAAATTAGCTCCTGACTCCATTAACTGAATCACGATATGAAAAGTAATTCCTTGATTTATAAATCAAATAATTAAAACAAAATTTTTTATATTATAAAGATTAGTAAAAATGCTTGTCACCAAAAAAAAAAAAAAAAAATCTAAGGTGGGGGCTAGTTTTTTTTTGGGTTTTAGTTTAGCTTGTTTTGATTTTAGTAGTTTTGGTTTGGTAGCTGTAGCAAGGGTACACAAATCAATGACACTTCCCGAGCTAAGGGGAAACTCCAAACCAGGGAAGTTCCAGTATTCCTTTCTCTTCCTATTTTCCTTGAGTTGTTTTTCCCTTTAATTTGGGGAAATTAACATGAGACATTGTCAAACTAAATGTGGGGGAGAGGATAATAAAAAAGGAATAAAACAACTGATAATCTGAATGTTGCCTTAAACAAATTTTAAAACCAAATTTCAACATACAGGGAAAACTAGGGGTATTAAATTTATAGCATCACAAATTGGAATTGACTGTTCAAATGGTACCCACCCACTCTGGATTAAATACAAGTTAAAATTAATGAAAACTTAAGAAACAAAATTACCTTGTATTAGCTTAATTGGAAGCTAAGTAAGTCGAGTCCCCAATGAAAATAAACAGTTTACCCTTTTTGTTATATTAGCACTAACTCTTGAAATTTTGTAAAGCAATCATAACCTTAAAAAAAAAAAAAGAAGAAAAAAAATCAAGCAACCCTTACTCCAATGATTTACCCAATTGATTAAGATATCAAAATTAAGTTAGAGTGAAAGTCCGTGGGGGTATCCAAACCCCATCAAATTAATGAGGGCTCGGATGTTGCTGACTCAATGACTCATATAAGATAAGCGAAAAAGGCAAAAAATTTATAAAAAAACGGCAAAAAACCCCAAAAAGAGCTTGAAATATCAAAAAACATGATGTGAACTTCTTTTAATAAAAAAAAGATTGTAAAAGGGAGAATACTAGCAAAACTTACCATAAGCTTTTACTATACTGCAAATTATGCTTAATTTAATTCCATAAAATTTAATTGGGTGTTTTTCCTAGTGATAAGTATTTACTTTTGAAAAAAAGATTTTTTGCTAAATGAGGATTAAATTTGTTTGTTTGTTGTATTGAATTTTGTCCCTATTAAATTTTAAACCACAGGAAACCAATTGGGTTGAATAGTAGACATTAAATTTACAAGTCAGAATTACAAAGAAAAAATTTGGAATGAGAAAAGAAAGTTTATATCTATGACAATTCTAAATTTTTAATTTGATGCATTGCTTGAGGACAAGAAAGATTTTAAAAGGGGTGATAAGCCTTTAAACCAATCTTTAAAGTAAAATTGTGTTAAATTAAATTGATTTTATAGAAATCAAAAAGGGAAAATGGTACTTTAATTCTACATCGTGAAAATCAGGTTAAATTTGATCAGTCCAATCAATAAATTAGAGAAGCATCTACAACTGGTTTCAAAGAAAAAGTTCCACCGTCGAGGGGGTACATGGCGTGTATTGAAGTAAAACGACCGGTACTGGGTTTGAATCAACAGAAGACACGTTGAAGTATACGCCGTTGTAACTAGGAACTAGCACGGTTTGAGGCAGGGCCCAAGTCCCAACCCGTGCCCCTCACTGCAAATGGCAAAAATGTGGACTTTGAACAAGAGAGAACGGCTAGGCACGGCCGGGGGAAGCCTTTAGAGAAACGGCTTGAAGCCGTGTGGAGAGGGGGCCCAAAGAAAGAAGTGTGGAACCCTCAACCAATGAAGGAAAACGGCTTAAAATCTGGCCGGGGGTGTAACCGGTACACACGGGAAAACCGGGAAGACTTGTAATTAGGGCACAATGAAGGCACGTTGGGAAATCTACCGTGTGTGTAACCTTACCCTCTCGGGATAGACTTGAGAAAAATGATAGAGGAGGGCAGGGCCCTTGACCCAGGCCGTTGGTGGGGTGCCAGGAAGCAATTTTTTTAAAATCCAAAATCTACTTGAAAAGAAAGATATTTTGGATCTTCCCTAGCAAAAAAATTCACGCTACCCCCTAACAATATAATTAGAACCACCCAAAGGTTTAAAACACTTTTGAACTTGGAATCTGGAACCCCACCTGGGAAAAAGAAAAAAAACAAAGCAAAGAGGCAACCGGGTTCATTTGTTTTTATTTTTTTTTCTTTTGTTGATAAAACATGATGGGCTAAGCTTTTTTTTTAGGCCAAGGTCATAATTTTAATTCCCACAAAATGTGAGGCTAATTGATTTATTTTATCTTATTTGCTTTGGGTATCTTATATCTCTGTGGTTTGCATTATTATCTGTTTTTGAGGGTATGAATGGCTTTCTACTCAATTTGCAATTAAATATATTGTCACCTGCACGCCCAATCCGTAATTATTTGATTTTTCTAGTTTTAGTGAGCACTAACAGTTTGGTTATAAAAGAATACCCGAATTCATGTATGGAGGGTTGACATGTTTAAATAGGTTATCTTAAAATCACTGGCATGAATTGTGGTCTCTTAGATCTATGCTATGATAGTTTAACCCTAAGCCTTGTTTTGGTTTTTTTAATCAATAAAAAAAATTCAAAGCGCTTGCTGAGGTTACGGGAAGTAGAGAGTAGTGTTAACTTGTTAAAAACCAAACAGTTTATCTAGAACTAAGAATAAACCATTGCATTGAGATAAATTTCCCTAGAATAAACTATTTTTTCCCTTTTGGGGCTAAGCTTTTATTAAAAATCCGATTTTCTTACTTGTTTACTTTATTTTGATTCCCAAACAAAACCCCCCCTTTTCTTTTTCCCTTTATTTTTCCGGGAAAAAAAAAGGTTTAAACCAAAACTTTGTATTCGACCTACCCACCACTAAGCAAAATCATATAAGTTTAGGGGTATTTTTTGGGGGGGTTTCGCCCCCATCAATCTTTTTGCTGGTTCTCAACCTTTAAAGCATGGAACCATATCCCCCTTTTCTACTTAAAGCTGCAATCAACTACATTTTTGGGTTTCTCTTTACCCCCAAGAAATACCAGTTGGCCTTCTATCTCTCCCCATCTCCCCAATCATATATTCCCTCTCCCTTTAAATACTCTCTTCGGCCGCCAATTTGCACTTTTGTGCAATTCACGATAGAATCCAGGCACAACCACTTCCTCATCACTCTTTCACTCTTCCAAGACTCATAGGGCTCCATCCTCTTCATTCAACATTTTTGATCCCCCCCAACATACAAACCGAAAACTCCCTGCAGAATTTTACTTTTCTCCCCCTATATTTGATAATCAAACACCATCTCCCCTTTTTTCCCCCTCCCAGTACACCTCGAACCTTCCCTGAAAAGAATCTTCACTAGCTACTTAATGAATCCTTTATTCCTATTCCTCTATCTTTTCCCAATCCCCAGTTCCTCTATTTTCCCACCACTAATCCTCTAAATCCCCCACAAAAGCCATCAAAGTCATCACCGCATTCACTCCACCCTCGTACCTTCGGGAAAACCCCCTTACCCCCTTTAAAATGGGTTTTTGGATCCTTTCTTTGGGGCCCATCGCCCTGAATGGTCCATCCCCTTGAACATCTTCTTATCTCACCCCCCCAAGCCTCAATACTAACCCCAAACATCAACCTTCCCTCTCACCCTCGGAGAATGTGCCTCGAATGTTCCTGCAGAAAAGATTAAATACTAACACCAATTATATAAAAATTTAAAACCCCACGATAACTCTCTACGTGTTTTTGCTCAAATGATGTATCACATAGCCTCGTGTTTTCCCCACAACAACGATGTATCAACTCGCTAACTCTTTCTCAATTCCTGGAACTAACCTAAAACACCCAATCCCTCATAAATCAAAAAAAAAAAAAATCTAGTTCGAAATTCCTCATTTCTATCCCAACTTTTTTTTTTTGTCTTTTTTTTGCTCTTATCCCCGTTTCTCTTGTCTTTCTCTTTCCTCTTTTTTTTTTTTGTTTCTGGTTTTTACTCTTTTTTTTGTAACAATGGTGTAGATATACACTATCAAAAGCAATTTAAATTTCAAATTGGAATGCTAACAATGGATTGAAAGATTGATTAAGGTTGAATTACCTCCTCAAACCGAACTGATGTTTTGACAAAAACCCAAGCTCTGTACCCCAAATGATAGAACCCCCCCGCCAACCCCGGGCGAAACCCAAAACAATATGTTCGGAATTCGGTACCTAAACCCCAAACACCTAAAGTGGAAACCGACTCGTGTTTTATAAGCGAGACAAAACCCTTGTAAAAATTGAAGACGCCCCCAATCGGAGAAAGACCATTGATAATCGGGATGAAGCCAATGGGGGGGGGAAACATTTTCCCATAAGTTCAAAAATTATTCTTGGCCAAAAAGAGCCTCCCCAGATTTTAAGGGTTAAGGTATGTTTCTCTCATTCAAACCCTGGTTTACACTAGGGTCAATCATAAAAATACAAAATCCAAAACGACGCACTTCAATAATGCGAAAATAACAAAAAAAAAAAAGGGGGCGTCGGGGAGAACCCCGGTAACCCGGGGCTTTGGCTTTTTTTCGGCAAATTCAGCAAATACAGACCGTGCTTCGGTCGGGATCTTTCTGGGAATTTTTGACTCCAACACGGGCCCTCCTTTTGGGCCGGGGAATGCCCCTGTATGATTTTGGAATTTTTGGGTTCTTCCGGGCCGTGCCTTTAAATACCCCCTGTTCACCCCTAGGGATAAATTGTACAAAAATGGGGTTTCCCCGGGTTTTTCCAAACCTTCCAATTATGATTGCCCAATCCTTTCCCCCTTATGGGGTCCTTTTCAACCTTAATGTTCCCCTTATTTTTCGCCGATTAGGATTGGCCAGGCGGGCCCTTTAAGAGGATCCACATTCCTTCTTTTCCCTCGACTTCCCTCTGGACCAAACAAGAAAAACTCTTTAATAAGGTTCCACAAAAAATCTTGGGGTTTGCCTCCTTTTTCGCGACAGGTACTTTGGGGCTGTAGAGTAAAAAATTCCTTGTACCAAAAAAATAGATCGAATTTTTTTTTAAAACAAAAAGTAAATTTTTTCCTTTGGAAAATTTCTTGGCACACCAATTTCTGGGGAACGAAAAAGACATGAAGCTTTTCCAACTTTTTCCCCAAAACAGCCCAAGCATAATTGCCGCATCACACAAAATTTAATGGGGAGGTTCCATCAGGGGTTGAATGATTGGGGCAAATTAAATTTTCCCCAAAGTTAAAAGCATGCTTACGGCCTTCAACTCAAATGCCATTTTTTTTTGGCAATACGGGGCTAGTTTAATCTTGGAAAAATCCTTGATAAACTCGATGAATCCTGACTCCCAAAAAAAAGTGAATTTCCCCTACACTTAAGGGAAAGGTAGAGATTTAAAATTCTTTTTTCTTATCGTTAAGCCCCCCAGGGTACAATAGGGGCCAGAATTGACATTTCAACCAAAAGGGGCTTTTTCATAGTTCAATACAAATTCTTACTAATCTTTAAGAATTTTGTAAAGGTTATCAAAATAATAAAAAAAATTCAAGAAGGAATCACCAGAAATTTATTTATTCCCACTAATCTGAAAATTAAAAAACCAAACCCTTTTGGGAAAGGGCGGGGCATTTAAGCCCAAAAACATCCTTTGTAGCAAAAATCGAAGGACAGTGAATAGTCTTTCTTGTCTTCCGGGGCCCCGGGGAAATTTGAAAAACCTAAAACCTCAAAACAAAATAGTGAAATCCACCAAAATTAAAGTCTATCAAGAAAAGGGAAGGGGGAATGTCTTTTTTTACCTTAATTCCTAAATCAAAAAAAACCCCCCATCCATTTAACACGAGTGGGGAAATAACCCCATTGGTTTTCAATCAAGTTAAGCCCTTTTTTTTGGGAAAACTTTAATTGGGTTTCCCTTTTCATGGGGAAAATTGGGTAGCATACCTCACATAAGTTTCAAAATTTTTTCTTAACTACTTTCCCTCTGGGGGTTCAAAGGTTTAATTCCCCTTTTGGTTTGCGTTATCTTCCATTAATACTTATGCATGATGGGGGGGGTAGCCTTTGATATCACTAGGACCATCCAATGGCTTCTTTATACCTCTCAAAACCCAATCAACTTTTTTTTCAAGTTTATTTGTTAAGACTATCACAGCAGATCCTTTTTTCCCTTAAAAGATTTTAATTTCAGGGAATTTTAATTTCCCAATTTTGGGGCCCCCACTAAGGGGGGGAAACTTTGTTACAGGGGGAAATTTAAAGTGGGGCCCCCCACACCTAGTTTTAATGTTCCGTAAAAATATGCCCCCAAACGGGGAAATTCAAACCCCCAAGAGTTTTTAAAAGGTTAATTAAGACCTTTTTAAATGAATTTTTTAACTATCTCGTCTTTAAGTCAAATGTACCGTCTTTAAGGGGTCAATAACCCCCACAAAAAAAAAGAAAATTACTGGTATTTCATGGCATAAAAATTTAAAATTTTTTAAATCATTCACCATCAAATTTACGTGGGGGGTACCATCAGTACCTTTTTCCTTTTGGATGTTTTAAAAAAGGGTCTCCCAATAAATCAGGTGAATTTAAATCATTTCCATGTCAAGCCATAAAAATCATGGGGGAAAACCAATCCATTAACTTGAAAAAACATTTCTAGAACCCCCGGAAAAACATTAGCCCACCCAAAATTGAAAAAACCTTTTTCCTTAAAGGGGGACCAAAATTCAAACAGAAAACAAAAAAGGCATGACATTGATCAACCCTTTTAATCACCACTTTAGCGTTTCCCAAGTTTACTATTTTGAAAAAAAGTAAACCCCCGGGCCCTTACTTAGGGGGAAGCTTCTTTGAAAATAGCAAACATTCAAAACCCACACAAATTTTTTTCATTCCCTTTTCACTTTTTTTTTTATGCCAACTTTTTGAAAATTTAACATAGCGATGATTGTTTTTTTTCATCAGCAAAAATTTTATCAATTTGCAAAAAGCTCAAAACCCTTTTTTTTATTTTTCTTCCCGGGATTTCGCTAATCTAAAGGGAAAGGAAGCGTACCATGACTTTGGGGTTATTGGGGGATCCTCGGGTTGGTTTCCCTGCTAGCCAAAAATCCTTTTCACCTTTTCCCAAATTAAGGGGTTCCTTTTTTTTTGACCCTAAAACCCTTTCCATTCTCAAAGTAATTGATTAGGTTTTTGCTTTGGATTTGTGATGTTTGAGAAAGAAAATTTCCCTTTGAGTTTTAACCTTTTTTAAAAAAAACAATTTGGTTACGGGTTTTTTATTTTTGAATGCCTGCTTTGATCACCTAAAATTGTTTTGTTTAAATTTCGTTTTTTAAAATTTCCTAAGAGACACCCCGAAAGGGAAGGAGCTTGTGGATTTTGGTTTGAGGGGCCAGGGGGGAATTGTTGAAATTTTTGTGGCTTTCCTTTGAATTAATACCCCCTTCAATTTAATTTTCAAGGGGGTCATACCCCCTGTGGCTTCCGGGGAACCCCTACAGTTTTGGGTGCCGATTATTTAAAATGGGGGGACATGTCAAAGATGTTTTGGGGGACACAAATTCCCCAACCTTCCCTTTTGTTATTTCCGGGGTACCGACAAGGGGGGGTTGGGGTTAAAATTTATTTAAAGGGTTTGGAAAACCCTTTACCTCATTTACCTTCCTTGAAGAAGACTTGTCAAAACCCCCAAATTTTAAAATACACCATAAGGAATAAATTTCCCTATTTTCCCAAGTTTTTTTACTTGGCACCTCCCCCGTATCATTTCCCTCCTCGAAAGAACCTTAAGAAAATATTAAGAAATTTTAGATACCCTTTGTGGCAGCTTGCACAAAGTTCTTGAACCTCCCCAATACCATAAGGTCTCTATCCTCGTTTTTTACCCCAAAAATTTTTCACACGGCTCTAGACATAGGAAAAATTTTTTAGGGAAAACCCCACCATACTGTCCAATAGTTATGAACCCGGGGGCAAATAAAAAACAACTTTTGCTCTAGTACTTAAAGAAATGGAAAGGACGTAACTTATTTGATTTTGGATAACCCTTCGGGTTTTAAATAAAAAACAAAAACTCTTTCAAAGTTTTTTGGGGCTTTTCCAAACCCTGAAAAATAGGGGACAAATTATCAAACCAATTTCAAAATTTAAATTAAAACCCTTCAGGATATTAAATACAAGTGGGGTTGATTACATCTGGGGGGCCAATTTTATTAAATTTTTCAGGTTTAACTTTTTCCTTTTTTAGAACTGGTGAACGGGGAAATCCAATGCCCCAATTTGTCAGGGGGAAATGATACGTTTTTTTTGACCGGTTTTTTTTCTTACGTTTTTAAAAATCTTCGCAATCTCTGGATTATAAATGCGCCCAAAGAAAGAAATCATGCAAGAAAAAAAAAAATTTGACACCTCCCCCAACGGGCCAAAAATTTTATGGGGGGCGAATCCAACAAAATTAAACTACTCCAAACAAAATATAATTTTATCAACATGGTGGGGACCCCAGGGGTTGTTAAATATTTTATTAAAAAAGGGAAAAGAGAAAAAAAGAAAGGGGGTTTTTTTTTTAAATTTAAAAATACGAATCAATAAAAAAATTGAAAAAGATGAAAGCCAACTAAAAAACCATAGTTTAATTTTAAATGATTTAGCAAAAATTTTTCATTTTTTATAAAAAAATTTAGGGTTTTTAAAAAACTAAAAACCCATCTTCCTTCTTTTTTTAAAAAAAACAACTCTTTATTTCTTCCTTTTATTAAAAAACCCTAAACAAGCTTTTTTGGGTTTAAACTACAAAAAACATTTTAAAAAAAAAAAGAACCATTATGCCTAGATTTTAAAAAAAACCATTTTAAAAAAATTTTAAATTTTTCCCATAACATAAATTTTTTACTTTTATTTAAAACAAACGAATTGGGGCACAAAAACAAACTATCAAACAAAGGGCCTAAACTACAGAAAAAATTTTTTAAATTCCCAAAAAAAATTTGAAAAGCTCAAATTTAAACCCAAAACAAAAAAAAATAATAAAAAAACCCCTTTCAAAGAATGAAAAATAAAAAAAAAAAAAAAAAGAATAAAAAATAAAAGCTTGATCTCACAATTTTTAAAAAATTTAAAGGGGTATCCTTTGGCAAAAAAACTTTGTTCCAACACAGGTTCACCCCCTTCAAAATCAAAGAGTAAAAAAATAAAAGGCTTTGCCCCGGTGTCTCTTGTTTTTCCCTTTTGGGTTTTTTTTACTCCTAAACCCCTTTTTTTTGGGGAAAAAAAAGATTTAAAAAAAAACCCCAAAGATCTTTTGGGAAAACCCAAATTTATAAAAGGAAAAGCTCAACTCACGTTATCCCGGGGCCCGGGATTTTAAACCGTGAAATTCGGGGGGTTTTTTCAAGACAAAAAATTTTCGCTTTTACTTTAAACCTTAGTTCGGGTTGGGTTTTTAAAACCCAAAACAGGGTTGTTTTTTGGGGAAAAACACCCCGGGTATTTCCCTTTATACCCCGGGGGGGTTTAAACCTTGATTTTTAACCCAAATTAAAAATAAATTTCCCCCAAATCCTTTTGAATTGACTTTTTTATCCTTTAAAAAACCCTTTTTATCCCCCTAAAAAAAATTAAAATTCCCCTTTCCCTTTTTGATTTCAAAAAAATAAATAAAAAATTTTTAAAACCCCTTCTACTAAAAAGATTTTTATAAAAGGCCCCTATCAGGGTTACAATTTTTCAACGAAAAATGGGGGCCCTAACATTTTTAAAATTTAAAACCGGGCCATTAAAAAAAGGGACACTAATTTACCCCCCCCCCCCCCAAAAAAGGGGAAAAAAAACCGCCCCCTCATAAAAGGTTTGGGGAAAAAAGAAGTCAAGTCTCTTTTTACTTTAGAACAAAAAAAGTCACTTAATTTTTGTTTACATTTAAAAAAACCCCAAATAATAAACTAAAAAAGAAAACACCAGACCCCCTTTGGCTTCACCAAACGGTACAAAAACAATTAAACAAAAAAATACTCCACGATTCCTTAATAACAACACTACTCTTCCCCAAACCCAACCCCCGGGAAACACACACAACCGGGGCCCCACCCTTCCAATAAAAAAACACAAAAAAACCCCATTGAAAACCCTCACTAAAAAACACTTTCCACTTGCAAAAAACACCTTAATCAGGGTAGAAAAACAAAAATTTTTAAAAAATTTAAATAGCTTCCCCAAAAGGGGGAAGTAAACACTTAAAAAAAGGGCAAATGAAAAAATTTTTTAAAAATCACAAAACTCTTTAAATTTTAAAAAATTTGTTTTTAAATTTTTAAAAATTTTTCCCAAAATCCTCTTGCAATTGAAAGAAAATTTTTAAAAAAAAGGGGAAATTTATTTCAAAAACCTTTAAAAAAAAAAAAAATTTTCCCTTTTTCTAAAACCCAAAAAAAGGCCAAAAAGTACATATACACCTCTTTTTTCCACGCCCCTTTTTTGGGCTTCAACACCAACTTACAAAAAAATTGCAACCCCCACAAACCTTAAAACCGCCACACCCCAAAAAAAGGGGGTCACCCTTCAAAAAACAACACCACTTCAAGTGTAGCATTTCCCTTTCCCTTTTTAAAAAACACAACACCAAAATTGACCCCTTAAATTTAAAAAAAAACCCCTTACACACCATACATCATTGGGGAATCAATTCCCATGGGACCAAAATAGGGCCCACGGGGCCCCAAAAATTTTTTTGAGAACCTTAAAGGAAAAACCCAAATTCTACGGAACTAACTTAATTTTTTCTTTCCTTTTTTTTCTTGCGCACCCGGGGGGTTTTCCCCTTGCCCCAAAAAGGCCCAACGCTATACTTTTGAGGCGGGACTTCACCCCCAAATTTCAAAAGTCCTTTGAAGACCGACTCTTAAAACCCAAATTTTTTTTATATTTTTTTAAATTTACTTGGACCTTTTTAAGTTGTAATTTTTTTTGGGAAAATTTTAATTTTTAAATTTTTTTTTTGGGGGACCGCCCCCCAAAAGGGGCATAGTTGAAATTTTTTGGGACTTTTAAAAAATCAAAGGGGAAGAAAAAAATACTTTTTAAAGGGGTTTTTGGGGGGGAAAAAATTTTTAGATTAAACACATCATTTTTACGTGGGGGAAGCTTGGGGTTTTTACCTAGTTAAATCCCCCCTTTTAAATTTTTAACCCCAAGGTTATTTGGTCAAAGTTAAACCCAATTGAGTTTTTGATTTTTATAAATTTCTATTTGTTGTTTTTTCTTTTTTCTCTAGGTTTTTAAAAAGGGGGTTTGGGTTTGAACATTTTTTGGGGCAAAATTTAATTATTTTTTCAAAACTTTGGGCCCATTTGGGGTTTTATCAAATTTTTTCAAACCCCTTTACACAATTTTAAAACGGAAATCAAACCATTTGGGGAAGGTGATCATGGAAGTGGTTTTTTTTGCTTTTTTTTTGTAAACACGTGGCTTTTTTAAGTATAATTTTTTGATTTCATTTAAGAATACTTCATGTGTTAAACATTGTATGAAAACATCTTCGAATAAAGATCATTTAGGGGTTTTTGGCCAAATTTTGCTCTAAAAGGAATTAAATTTGGTTTTGTTTTTGGGGTTATTGTTTGGATTGTTTTGCTTGTGGTTAATTTCCTTTAGGCACATCATTTTTTTGGTTCAAAGTTTGAGGTTGTAGAAGGGTCATTTGATTTTAAATTTTCGGACATTTAAGGTTCATTTCTTACTCTTTAATTCCAAAATTGAGAGAAAATTGAAATTGGTTAAAATTACGGGGAGTGGCTTGTTTTTGTTTTTGAGGGGAAATTTGAACTTGTGTTGTTGGAGTGAGATTGTAAATGGACCCCCAAATTCTAAAAAAACCCAGTAAAAATTTAACACTTCTCTTTTTCCCACAAATGGGGTACCCAAAATTCCCAAAAATGACACAAAAAATCCCTTCCTTTCCCTTCTCTTAGGGCAAGTTCAAGAAAAAGGGGGATACTACAAGTCTCCACTTCTATTAAAAAAATAAAAATTTTAACATAAAAAACAAAATTAAGTACTTAAATTCCCACCTCAACAATTTGATCAAGAAGAAAAAATTCAAGAACCAAATTTCAATTGAAGATCACAAAATTCCCCTTTCCCCAAAAACCAATGCTTGAAACCAAATTGTGATGTGCTTAAAAGACCCAAAATGTGAATACCAAATAATGGCGTGAATCAACAATTACAACCAACAATTTTCTTGATCAACAAATTTACAAAAAGACCTAATTCACGAAAATTGAAGCCAAATGGGTATAAAACAAAAAAAAAAAATGAAATCAATGGAAAAACCAAGGAAATAACTAAGTTCCCCTTAAAATTTAAACGTTTCAAAATTGAAAATAAAAACCCTAGATTCCCCGTAAAAGGGGATACGAACCAGCCCCAAACCCCTGACAAAACCCCAAAACCAATAAATTCGGAAATTTTTTTGTAAAAGCCCAAACACCCAAAAAGGAAACCCCGACCTATTGTCTTAACGGACAAGAAAACCCTTGGTATAAAATGAAGACAACCCAATCGGGATAAAGAGATTTTTTAAGTCGGGAGAATGCCATGGAAATTAAAGATAAGTTTGATTTTGTTTTTTGAAGAACCAAGAGAGGGCCTCTCAAAAATGTTTTTAAATTTTTAAAGATGTAAATTCTTAGGTTCTAAAACCCCAGGACTTTTATACTAGGGTTACAATTCGTGAAAAACAAACCAAAAAGACGTAGCTTAGTAAGTTCGTAAAAACAGAAACAAAAAAGCTGGTTGGGAGGGGATACACGGCCGTGATGATTCGGGGCCAATTCTTGCTCCTTACACGGGCCCCCCTTTTAGCCCTATTCTGGTCGTGTTGATTCCGTGCAATCTTGGATTCCTACATGGCCGTGCCTTGAAAATACACCCCCCTTTTTCAACCCGTTCCCGGGTTGATTTATATAAAAAAAGGGGTCTTCCCCATGGTTGTTCCAACCCTTCCAACAAATTTGCTCCAATCCTTTCCGGCTTCGGACAACCTTTACAACCCGAAAAGGGCTTCTTGAATCGTTTCGCTTGTTTCTTGTGATCGGTCCAGGCGGCCTTCAAGAATCCACATTTCTTTTCCGCTTGGGGTCTCATCTGGGTCTCATCATTCCCCCCTCTTGAAAAGGTTTGCCCCAAAATCTTGCCGCATCAAATGGGCTCAGATCAGTAACTAAAAAGTGACACTTTCTGGATATCACCTAGTAAAATTTTTTTTGTGGCATTATCATTGATTTTTTCAAGCATCGGAAAAGGACCGTCTCCCCTAGGGTTTTCAACTTTGGGTTCCTCTGCAATGGGAAAAATTCCTGCAAAATGCAACCAAACCCAATCTCCAGGCTGAAAAAATCTTGGGTCTCCTGTCCTTGTTCCCCTTGAACGCCTGGCAAATTTTTTTTTTTTCAATCCTAAATTTTTTTCCCGTGATGTGCTTTCTCACAAAATCTGCCTTTGAATTAGCATCAAAACTCACAGACTTGTTAATGGGAATGGGAATAAATAAATAGGAAAACCAAAAGAGTTAAAAACCTACACAATTCAAAAGGTGAAAACGAGTGGCTAATAAAGCCCGTTATATGCAAAAATCCACAAAAGGGAGACAAAACCCTTTTAAGTCCTAAAGTTCTTTCTATGTTTTTCCCCTTTAAAAATTGAATTTAAAAACCTGTTAACCCCATCAATTTTCCCCTCAATTGTGGGGGGACAGATAGTTGAAAACCCGTTTAGTTCCCAACTTTTTCCCCCAATACTCTCCAAAAATGACTCAAAAAATTTTTCCCTCTCGATCACAACAATGCTCAAAGGGATACCATGCGGACGCAATACCTTTCTAAAAAACAAATCAACAATTTTTACATCATCATTTTTTTTTTGACAAGGAAAGAAATAACCGTTTTAAAAACCTACCACAACACAAAATTGAACTCGACCATGCCTAGGCCTAGATAATCCTAACACAAAATCTATGGAAATGTTTATCTATGGCTCACGAGGATACACTATACTCATTAACCAATCTAAGAAGTCATCTAAACAAGGAATGGGATGACGATACTTTACCGTAAGGTTGTGATGGCGTGGCAGTCAACACACATTCTCCATGACCCATCCTTCTTAGGCACCAAAATCACAGGCACTGCACATGGACTCATGCCTTCTCTCACGTATCCCTTCTCCATTAATTCATCGACCTGCCTTTGGAGTTCCTTCGGAAAGACATTTTCAAAATCCTGCACAATAGACACAACCACACTAGGCAAAGCATTAGATAATTCGTTAGTAATCAAACATGTTTCTTTAAAAACCAGCAACAACATAGGTTGCTTCTCACTAACGCTCTTTTCACTACACTCGCTCTTGCCACACAACTCTCCTTTTGCAAGGCTGCCCTCGTCCTTTTCACTCACCAACAAAGTTGATTCCCCTTCAACTTGCCTCTCACACTCTTTCCAGCCTTCCTCTCCATTTCCTTTGATCTTGACTTTATATTCCTTTTTCTTCTCATGTCTTTTGCTCTCTCACTCTCACTACTGCTTTTTCACTCACCTTATGTTTTGCAAAAGACTGTTGTAGCTGCAACTGGTCCTCATACACTTGTTTGGTGTTAACGGTTTAAGATTAAAGCTTTTCCCCTGGTGAACAAGCGTATACTTGTTAGAAAAGCCATCATGAACAACCTTCCTATCAAATTGCCAGGCCTTCCCAACAATAAATGACATGCTTGCATTGGCACTACATCACATAACACCCTAATCCTCATACCTACCAATGCGAAACCAATCAATGCTTGCTTACTCACCTTAGTCTCTCCCACTATCATTCAACCACTGCAATTTATATGGACTAGGGTGTCTAACAGTTTTGAGCCCCAGCCTCTTAACAATAAAATTACTCACTACATTGGGGCAACTCCCCCCTAATATCAAACTACAAATGTGATCTCCTAGTAACTCTAGTAGAAAATTTTCTCTTTTGCACCCCCCTTTTCTTCCTTCACCTCACATTCAACGTCGTTTCACTATTTGCCACTACCTTCCCTTGCGGGTCCTCATCATCATAGCACCTCTAATGGAGGCATAACATTTTCTTCACTATCCCCCCTCAGTCTCATATCACCATCTAAACCCCAAAAACATCACACCCTATTTGGACATTGACTGCAAAGGGGCCTCTCCCTTGATGTGGGGCCCAAGTAGCATAAAGAGTTCTCGACCCAAAGTCTAATGCCCCCGCTACATGGTATTGGAGGCCAATGACAAGAGCTAGAGTTAAGCGAGCGGGAACCTTGAAAGGGATTAATTAGGAACTCCGAGCAGAAGCAAGTCGACACAAGTCTAATTCAAGCCCCGAGCTAGTAAAAAAATTTTAAAAAAGCCGGCAAAGCGGGGCCATAAACGATGGAACGACACCTTCAGAAAGGGGAAAGGGCCCGGCCTAAATTTTTTTTAAAGGGCTGCCAACCTAAATTTAAGGTTGCCGGTTTGGAAGCTCACAGCCGACGTGTGCCGGCCTAGTATTCGTGGAAGTTTTTTTGTTTTCTTCCTTTTTTAAAAGCCGGCCATATTAAAATTTAGGCCGCCACTTTTTTTTTTTTTGAATATAATCCCTTATGTTGTCATTTGAAAGGACACTTTACAGATTGAGAAAAAATTTCCTTTGAGAGAATCCCTCTTTTTTAGTTCTTGAAATAGAACTTCCTTCGATTTCTTCTCCCTAAGTGCTGGAAAAATCACTAGATAGCTTAGGTTCTAATCGACGGGTTCGTTGGGGTCGGGTTTCTTTTGTTTTCGTTTTAAAATTTCGTTTCCGGGGTTTGAACCCATTTTAAACGTGGGTTTAACGATATTAGGTTTTCGCTCTTTTGGGTATCAGACCAAGGCTCATTGAATCTAATCTCTATCCTTGTTAATATTTTTTTTTAATTTGATTGAAAAATTTTCTTCGTGAAAAAAAAAAAAAAAAATTGTTGTTCTTTCGGGAATTTTCTATTCTGTTTCGACGACGGGAAAATTCCAATTGCCAAACCCCCAAAAGGGAAATTCCCCTTTGTTTTAAATTTAGTTAGTCTAAAGTTCAAAAAAAAAAAAAGAAAAAAAAATTTCGTATAGAAAAAAAAATAAAATTCCAGTTTATATTTTAGTTTTTTTTTTAATTGTTCAAGTTCATTGTTTCCTAAAAAATTCACTATATCCAATTGGCAATCGAGTTTTTCTTTGGTCGTCGTATTTTGGGTTTGAAATTCTGAGTTGAGGGTTGATTTATCCTAGTGTTTATTTTGGAGAAAAAAACTCATTGGTTAGTTCTTGAGCAAGGATTTGCAAAGGAGAGTATGTGGTGAGAATTTTATCGTGAAAATCAAATTGTGAGATACACGAGTTTTCCACATTTTGAGTGTAAATTGGTGAGGGGTAAACGTAAGGCCTTAAATTTATTTTTTTTTTAAAACTTTTTTTTGTTGCAGCAAACATTCTGGCCCAAATTCACCTGATGGGGAAAAGGGAGTAGGAGATAAAAGCTTTTTTCATGCGCTATTTTTTGAATGAAAAAATGTAGGGCTGAGTTGGAGCCAGTCCATCAAAGGAGGGAAAAATGGAGCAAAGTGGGGAGGCCACGGGTAGCAAACAAGGGTCGGCTTCCCAAAGATGGGAGGGGAAAAAGAAGAGGGAGAGGCCGAATTAGGAATATAATTTCTGAGGGGGAAAAAATACCCAAAAAAGAGATAGTAACTTGGGTACAAAAAAGAGAAAATACTTTCTTTCAAGGAAAATGCCCCTTTATATTTGGGAAAGGGGGAGCGAAAGGTTTGATCCATTTTTTAGTGCCATAACTATTCAGAGGACAAAAAAAAACTTGCAGCAGTTGAGTTCACTGACTATGCAAGGTATGGTGGGAAAAACGGTTTAGGAATAGGAGATGGTATGGAGGGGAACCTGTTGCTTTAGGGGGGAATGAAAATTTTCTGCAGAAAGTTTCATTCCTAATCACTATTTAGGGATTTGATAGGAAGTTGCAGGGTCTAACAAAAGGGGCCCAAAAGTGTAGAGGACTATTAAAAGGGGAAGGGAAATAGCCATGTTTTGAGCTAAGGTGGGGGAGGATAGAAGCTACAATGGCTGGGTTTTCATTGGGCATTGAGTGGGGAGATCGCTGTTTTTTGATCTAAAACATATGTAGATATTGGGGGAATTATTGCAAAAGGCGATCAAGGTTGAAAGCCTAAAAGGAAAAAGAATTCAAGTATCACCCAGTTCAAGTTCTTCCAGGATAATTCAACTTCTATTTTCTTCAGGGAATCAATTGAAGATAAAAAACCACCCCCGAAAAACTAAGGGGGAAGAAAGGTAAGGCACCGGCATTTTATTTGAAAGGAAACACTGAAACCAAATCTTTTAGTTTGCGTGAATTAAGTTTTTTTTTTTCCAAAGGTGCGGGGATTTGGGCTATTGCATCGCATATCCAAACACAAAGGCTGACCTTTTGGGAGGATGAGTGGGAGTGTGGTTCGGGGGGGGAAGATGATGACTCCCCCCCACTGGAAGTTTGAGTGATGGGGATTTAGAAGGGCCTGTAAAGGGAAGATTTGTTACCAGGGGGGTTTTTAAATACTAATTTAAAGGGATGGGGGTGATAAACTACAGCAAGAGCATTTTTTTATACTAGATGCCAGAAATAACACGGGTTTATTTTTGATTATTTTAGTGGTAGCTGTAAAATGTTCACACATTTTTGGTTGAAAACAACCCAAAAACTGAGAAGCATGAACCCTTATAAGTTGCAGTGGTTGGTGAATGTGGGGAGGTTTAAAATGATCAAGAGGACGGTCTCTTTCTCTAAGGAAAACCGTGATGAGGTATTTTGTGATTGGGACTATGTAAGCTTGCCACAAAATTTCTGGGCCCTTTGGGATTTGATAGAAAGGCACCTACATGGGACATAATAGGTATTTCCCTTTTTTTAAACAAAAGACAGTTGGTCCTTTACACCCCTTAATCCCTTTGGGGGGCAATGAGGATCATTGAGAAAATTTCTAGAGATTTAGAGAGGAGGGGAAACACAAATGAACAAGGAAAAAAAATTTAGACGAAAAGAGAGTGGAAAAACAATTTGGGGAGTTGTGAGAAGAAAGATTAGAGGGAAACACAAGTACATTGTTTTGGGAATAGATTAATATGCTTTAGGGCAAAAAGACATTTACTTGTAGATGTAAAGATGTTTATCTTTTCCCCGACCATCTTAAATCTTCTTTTCCTACATTGTTGTTTCTCTTTTGCAGGAACTTGCTGACTTTTTTCCTGAAGAATACCAAGGGGATTGCCTCCACTAAGAGGCATTGAACAAGATTGATTTTATTCAGGTGCTTCAATTCCCAAAAGACCAGCATACCGGGCGAATCCGAGGAAACCAAGAGTCCAAAGGCAAATTGAGATTTGGTAAGAAGGGGTTTGTGAGAGAGAGCCTCCCAAACCATGTTCGGTTCCAGTTCTTTTGGGTTTTAAAGAAATGGGAACATGGCAATGGTTTCGCTGTCCCAAAAAGATCCAGTTAAGTATAGACATCCCTCCCTAGACTTGTGATATGCTTGATGAATTGCAGGGCTTGTCTTTTTTCCAAATTAATTAAGAAGGCTATTACCAGATTAGAAAAAAGGGGGGACGAATGGAAAACGTTTTAAAACTAATTCGGCTCTATGGTGGATGGGAATCCTTTTTGGTTAACAAATGCGCCAGCACATTTTTTTAGATTAATGAATCATGTTTTCCGTGCTTTTATTGGGAAATTGTTGTTGTGACTTTGATGACATCTTTTTTTATAGCAAGAGTTAAATGAGCATGTTCGCATTTTTCAATGTCTTTTTTGTTTTTTAGAGAAAAAATTAATGCAAAAATTTAAAAAATACAACCCCTTTTTTCTGGAAAAGTGGTTTTCTGGGGTTTAATTTTGGTGCAAAAAAGGATTGCTGTTTTGAGGAAAAAGGGGGAAACGATTAGGGAGTGGCCTACACCAAAGGGGCAAGTGAGGGCAGAAGCTTTCATGGTTAGCAAGTTTTTACAGGGGGTTTGTTAGGGACTTTTGTTTTATAGCCCCTTTTTAAAAAATCTTGTTAAAAAAATTTTGAGTTCAGATGGACTGAAAAACATGAGAAGGCCCTTTAAAGCCTGAAAGTAAGTTGATAATGCACCTTTACTTTTCTTCCCAATTTTGAGAAGGTTTTTTAGATAGAATGCGAGTTTTGGGAAAGGGATGGGAGTGTTTTATGCAGGAATCCAAGCCCAAACGTTTATTTTAGCGAAAAGCTCAATGGGCTCATTTAAAAAACCCAGTCTATGACAAGGGGCTATATGTTTTTAGGATTGCAGACTTGGCAACATTAAATTTATGGCTAAGGAGTTCGTCTTCATTTGATCATGAGGTTTGAAGTTCCTGAAAATCAAGGGAATTGAACGGAGGCATGTGAATGGGTGGGGTTCATTGAACCTTCCCTATGTGATCAAAAAACAAGAAAAGGAAAAGAGAACGTGGTGGCTGAGGACTTTCTCGAAGGTAAATTTATTTTTACTTCTTGCAAACTAAATTGCTTGGGTTTGAACTCATTAAGGGGTTTATGAAATGATGCTGATTTTGGTAAATTTTGGGTGCTTGTGTGAGTCGGATATTCTGATTTCATAAAACATAGGGTTTTTGTTTTAAAAAAGATAAGTTTTTGCGTGCCTAAAAGCCCCGTGCTGAATTGCTTTTGAGGGAAAAAAACATGGGGGGGGTTTAATGGGACACTTTGGGGTTAAAAAGACTTTGGATTTTTGGCAAAGAACATTTTTTTTTGCCAAAAATGAAACATATGTGCAAACTGTGTGTACAAGTGCTTTTCATGTAGACAGGCCCAAATCCAGGTAATGCCCCATGGGAATACATTCCTTGCCTGTCCAATAACCCTGGACTGACTTTCTATGGATTTTGTTTTGGGGTTTCCACGATCCAAAGTGGCAAAAATAGCATATTTGTTGTTGTCAAAGGTTTAGTAAGATGGCCCACTTCATTGCCGTTCTAAAAATAATTTATCCAACATATTGCCCAATTTTTCTTTGGGAGATTGTCGGGTTTCATGGCTTGCCTAAACCATTGTGGTATAGGGATGTAAATTTTTAAGTCATTTTTGGTGTACTTTGGGAATAGGCTAGCATAAAATTTTTGTTCTCTACTGTTGACACCCCCAAAATGAGGTCAGACGGAATTTGTCCATAGGACTCTTTCAAACCTTTTTGGTGTTAGATTATAAGAATTTGAAAAAATGGGAGAAAAGTTGCCACATTTAAATTTCATATAAAAAGACCCTGCATTTCACTACATCTTTTTCTCCTTTTGGGAGTGTTGGTTTTAAAAACCCCCTACTCCCTTAGATATTTTGCCTTTGCCTGTTAAAAGAATTTTTTGATCTTTTGAAAGAAAAAGGGAGGTTTGTAAGGGGGAATTTCATGCTAGGTTTGCGCCAACATTGAGAAGAAAAAATGAGCATTAGCTCGAAGGCCCAAAAAGGGTGTGTGAAGACTGTTTTTCATCCAGAAGATTAGTATAACACAAATAATATAATTAAACCTCCATAAAACCCCCTTACTTTTTCGCTCAAATGATGATATCACACAGTAAATCGTGTTTTCCCTCAAAAATTAATGATGATAAAAACTTCCCAAATTTCCTCTTCTCAATTTTTGCTGGAACTAACCCGAAAAGAATTCAAAAAAACTTTAGGGTTCGAAACCCCTTTTCCTCTATTTTTCAAATCCAAATTTTTTTTTTTTTTGTCTTGGGTTTTGTTGCTCTTGATCACTTTTTTTTTCTTTTTTTCTTTTTTCCTCTTCTTTTTCTTTTTTGTCGTGTTTTTTAACTTTTTTTTTTTTTATAAAAACCCCCTTTTATCAAAATATTACACTATAAAAAGACAATCAATACTACGAAATTGAATACGAAAATTGATATAAACGAAATTTTGGGGTTTTGGGTTTTTGATAAATTCCTTCCTCAACCGAACTTTGATGTTTTTATAAACCTAAAACCTGATACCAAACTGATGCAACCCCTGCCTACCCCTGAAAGAAACCCAATACCAAAACATTTTGGAATTTTTTTGCCTTTAAAATGCCCAAACACCTAAAGTGGAAACCGCGACCCGTTGTCTATAAGCGAGGGAAGAACCTTGGGGATAAAATGAAGACCCACAATCGGGAAAGAAAGACCCCATTGGGTAATGGGGGTGAACCCACGGAAATTTAAACCGATAATTTTCATTTAGTTCTTGAAGAACCAAGAAGGTGCCTCTCAAAAGTGTTTAATGTTCAAAGATGTAAATTCTTATTTGTTCAAAAAACCCTGGGGAGTTTTTAACTAGGGTTACAATTCGTGAAAAACAATCCAAAACGACGTAGCCTTAGATAAGTTGGTAAAAAAAAAGAAACAGAAAAAGCGGGCCGGTAGGGGATACAGGGGCCAGTATTTGGGCCGTGTATGATTCTGTGCCAATTCTTGTCTCCTTCCCGGGCCCGTGACTTTTACCGTGGTCGGGGTTGTGTATGATTTGTGCAATCTTTGAATTCCAAAAACCCCGTCCCCATGAAAATACACCCCCTTTCAACCCTGTCCTGTGATTTGTTAAAAGCAAGGGGATCTTCCCAGGTTTTGTTCCAATCCGTTCCAACTTCATGTTTTGCTCCAAAACCCTTTTCCGGCTTGGGGACAACCTTTATCAACCCATAAGTGCTTTTCCTTGAATCGTTTCGCTTATTTCTTGTGATGGGTTCCAGGCGGCACTTCAAGAGGATCCCATTTCTTCTTCCGGCTTGGCTCCTATAAGGAAAAGGAACCAATAAATTGCTTTTAGATACTACTCACTGTCAATCTATTTTTGTTTTTCCCCATTCCTAATTCATCTATACTAGACCTTATGCTCATCTAATGTAGACCTCGACTTGAGTTAGGAATTTCATTTATTTTGGGGCGCCACCAACTGTGGTTGGGGAAAGATTGAATTTGGACTAATTGAGCAGATTAATCCTAATTTGGGACCACCAGTCGTCGTGATTTCCTCTTTTCATTTTTTGTGAAAAGAGGAAAGGGGAAAACCCATAGTTTCTAAGTTCGGAGCTAACCTATTAAAATCGCAAGGTTCCCCACCTAAATCTCCTTAAAATCTTAACCCTACTAGAAATGTCTTTTATTTATTTATTTATTTGTGTTGTCTTTTAGTTTATTCTTAAATTTATCCTATTATGAAAAATGATTTTGATTCCTTTTAGGGTTGCCCCAAATGGGTGCCTACGTACCTACTATTCAAGATCAAACTTGTCGTAGTTCGCTTTTCCTGAAAAACTTTAATGTGTTGATGAATTTTAATTATGAAAATTTCTTTTATTTATGTTTTTTACCATTTTTTGGATTTTTCTAAAAAAAAACTAAGCCTAGCTTGATAGTTTGATTTTTTTTTAAAATGAATAATTTATTTTAAGGAAAACCCAATTTTTGATTTATTTAAGAAAATGATTTTTAAGGATAAAAATTTTTTTTTATTTTTCCAAAACCCCTTTCTTATATTATAAATTTTTTATTTTTTTAAATGTTTTTTTTTTTTATAATTTTTTATTAACCCTTTTTTTTAAATTTTTTAATTTTATTTAAAATTTTTTTTGAAAAATTTTTTTCCCATTTTTTTTTTTATTCCCCTTTTTAAAATTAAAATTTTTTATTTATTTTTTTTAAATTTTTTTATTTATTTTTTTTTTAATTTTTAAAAATTTTTTTTTTTTTATTATTTAATTATTATTTTTTTTTTATTTTCCTAAATTAAATCCCAAAAAAAAAAAATTTCTAAATTTTAAAAATTTTTCTATTTTTTTAATTATAAATTTAAAAATAAAATAAAAAATTAAAAAAAAATAAATAAAATAAAAAAAAAAAAAAAATCGAAAAAAAATCCAAAATACCTTGGATCCGGGGGGGGTGCGGGGTCGGGTCGAAAGGGGGGTCTGTTTTTGGAAAAGGCGGTTGCGGGTGCTCTTGAGGCGTTCCGGGGCCCTTCAAAAGGTTGGGGATGTTTCGGTTTTAGGGGGAGGAACTAACTTGGGGTTGTTTCTTTTAGAAAAAAACCTCTGTGGTTAAACTTGATCGTGGGGTTTTGGGGTTGAAAAAATTCCGGCAAAGGTTCGATTCTCCTTTTTTTTCACTTTTGATTCCCTGCTTTCTGCCCCCCTTTTCCCCCTATTTTAGGGTAAGAAAATGAGTTGGATAACCGATTGAAGCAAATCGGAATTTGCTTAAAAACCCTCTTGTTTGTGCAAATCCTTTATTTGTTGCGATTTTTTTTCCCCAAATTGGATGAGTTTTCTTTTTTTTGTTGAAAGATTTTTTGGATTTGTGCAAAAAATTAAAAAAAACGGGGAAAATTAGGTTTTTCTCCGGGGCCGGGCGATCTGGCAAAGGGGGGGTTTGAAGCGATCACGTGCCTGGGCTGCGTTCAACTTGGCCAATCGTGGCTGACACGTGTCCTACAGGGGGTGAAACCCCTTACCCCGGGCCAGCTTGTTTTTTTCCTTTTTATGTCACTTAACTAAACTTGTCGTTTTGGACTTGTTTTTACACGAATTGTAACCCTAGAAATAAAAGCTCCTAGGTTTTGAACAACTTAGATTAACATCTTTGAACATTAAACACTTTTGAGAGGCACCTCTCTTTTCTTCAAAAACTAAATCGAACTTTCGGATTGATTTCCGGCTTCACCCACTTATCAATCGGTCTTTTATTTCCATTTGGGGGTCTTCTTTTTTTACAAGGGTTTTTCTCGCTTTAGACAACGGTCGCGGTTTTTACTTTAGGTTTGAAAAAACCCTTTAAGTTGGGTTTGGGGAAAGGTAATATCAAAACCCTAACTCCAATCGTTCATATCCATTGTTGCATTCTTTTCCGCAATATTAATTGTTTTTTTGTTAGTGTAGTTTTTTACTAGTCGAAGTAAAAAAAAAAAAAAAAAAAAAGAGTAAAAATCACAAAAAAAAAAAAAAAAAAAAGGGGAAAAGAAAAGAAAAGAAAAAACGTGTCAAAACCCAAAAAAAAGAGACAAAAAAAAAATTTCGGATAGAAAAATAGAGGAAAATTTTAGGGCCCCCTAGAGTTGGTTTTGAATTTTTAGGGGAAGGAAATTGTTAGTTGGGGGTTAGTTCCAAGAAAAAAAATTGGGGAGAAAGGGGAAAATTTGGGGGATTTGATTTTCATCGTTGTTTGTGAGAAACACGAGTGTTGTGTGATATCATATTTGAGCAAAAAAAACACGTAAGGGATTGAAATCGTGAGGTTTAATTATATATATATTTTGTTTTTACTAATTTTTTTTCTTTAGGGACTAGGGCGGGGAAACATTCTCCTAAAGGGTTTGGGGAGGGGAAAGGTTTTTGATGTAGGTTAGTAATTGAGGCTTTTTGGGGGGGGAGAAATGAAGAGGATTTTCCCAAAAGAGGGAATGGAAAAAAAAATTCAGGGGAAGGTTTAGAGCAAAGACTAGAGCAATCCACAAATGTATTCCAAGGGCTAAGGGGGGAGAGTCTTCTGGGAGAGTACCGAGGGGTGGAGATAAAAATAAAGGATGATGACTTTGATGAGCCTTCTGTTGGGAGTTATAGGGTTTTATAGTGGTGGGGAATGGGAGGGACTAGAGATTGGGAAAAATAGAGGAGTTAGGAATAGAGAGGATGATCAATTGAGTAGCATAAAGATGGATTCCTCCTTTCCAAGGGAAGAATGACCCAAAGGCGTATTTTGAATGGGAGAAAAAGGTGGAGTGGTTTTTTTTTTGGGTCAAAACCCATAGGGGAGAAAGAAGGTGAAACTTGTGCCATTGGGAAATTTTTAGATTATGCTTTGTGTGGTGGGATCAATTAATGTTGAATAGAAGAAGGGGTGGGCGAGCCACCCATTGAGTCTTGGGGGAAAAGATTTAAAAGAGTGATGAAGGGAAACGGTTTGTACCTGCATATTACTATCTGAATTGCACAAAAAAGTTGCAACTCTGGGGCAGGGAAGCCGGAAAAAATTTAAAATGAGTACTTCAAGGGATGGAAAATCACTATGATTTGGGGGAAAAGTAGAAAGGTAGAAAGGCTACAATGGCTAGATTCCTTGCTGGGTTGAATAAAAGAAATCCAAAAAGTGGTTGGAAATTTCAGCATTATGTAGAATTGGAGGTATGGTTCACATGGCTATAAAGGTTGAGAACCAGCACAAGCGGAAAAGGGAGTAGTAGGCAAAATTTTAAAGGGTAATGGTTCATCCACTTGGAAGACTAATCAATGGAAGAAAAAAAAAAAAGCCTTTTCCCACCAAAAAAAAGGAGAGCTGAGGCCCAAACGGGTTCTATTTGGAATCAAAAAGGGAACCCCCAATCTTCTACTTCTAGGGAAAACGTGACATTAGATGCTTTAAATGTAAGGGTAGAGGCCATATTGCTAGTCAATGGGCCAAATAGGCGTGTGATGATTTTGCTGATGATGGGGTATGAGACTGAGGGGGATAGTGAAGAAAATTTATATGCCACCATTTGAGGTTTTAGTGATGATGAGGAGCCGCAATGGGAAGGCTAGGGGGGTAGTAAAAAAGAGCTTTGAATGTGCAGGTGAGGAAAAAAGAAAAGGTGCAAAGGGGGAAAATTATTTCATACTAGATGTTATTTGGGGGGATCACATTTTAGTTTGATTATTGATGGGGGGAAATTGCACCAAAGTAGGGGGAGCAATTTTATTGTTGAGAGGTTTGGGGGTCAAAACTGTTAGACACCCCAGTCCATATAAATTGCGGGGGTTGAAAAAGATAATGGTGAGACTAAAAGGGGAGGAAGCAAGCCCTTTTGGTTTTTTGGGGCCTAAGAAGGATGGGACATGGAGAATGTGTGTTGACTGTCGCGCCATCAACAACATCACGGTAAAGTATCGTCATCCCATTCCTCGCTTAGATGATATGTTAGATGAGTTACATGGGTCTAGTGTCTTTTCTAAAATTGATCTGAAAAGTGGATATCACCAAATTATAATGAAAGAAGGTGATGAATGGAAAACTGCGTTTAAGACAAAATATGGATTGTATGAGTGGTTAGTAATGCCTTTCGGGTTAACAATGCACCTAGTACATTTATGAGACTTATGAACCATGTTTGGGACATTTATTGGAAAATTTGTGGTTGTCTATTTTGATGACATTCTTATTTACAGCAAAAGTTTGGAAGATCATATGTCACACTTGAGGGATGTTTTAGAAGTGCTCCGAAAGGAACAATTATATGCTAACCTCAAGAAGTGCACTTTTTGCACAGACAAACTTGTGTTTCTTGGTTTTGTTGTTAGTGCGCAGGGAATACAGGTTGATGAAGAAAAGGTTTCGTGCGATCCAAGAATGCCTAGTCCAACCAATGTAAGTAATGTGCGGAGTTTCCATGGACTAGCGAGCTTTTACAGGAGATTTGTGAAGGATTTCAGCACCATTGTAGCACCACTTACTGAGGTAATTAAGAAGAACATAGGGTTCAGTTGGGGAAAGCAACAAGAGAAGGCTTTCAGACGCTTAAAAATAAGTTGACTCAGGCACCATTACTTGCTTTACCTAACTTACTAAAACGTTTGAAATTGAGTGTGATGCTTTAGGATTAGGTATTGGGGCAGTGCTTATGCAGGAAAGAAGACCAATTGCATTCTTTAGCGAGAAGCTAAGTGGGGCAACCTTGAATTACCCTACTTACGATAAGGAGCTATATGCATTGGTTCGAGCCTTGGAGACGTGGCAACACTACCTTTGGCCAAAAGAGTTCGTGATCCACACTGATCATGAATCTTTGAAGTATTTGAAGGGGCAACATAAGTTGAACAAAAGACATGCTCGTTGGGTCGAATTCATCGAAACATTTCCATATGTCATCCATTACAAGCAAGGTAAAGAGAATGTAGTTGCTGATGCACTTTCTAGAAGGTATACTCTTATCTCTCACTTAGTTCTAGACTTCTTGGTTTTGAGCACATAAGGAGTTATATGCTACTAATCGAGATTTTTGTGGGAGTATGTGCAATGTGAGAAGAGTGGGCATGGAAAATTTTATAAACATGATGGATTCTTGTTTAGGGAGAGTAAGCTGTGCATTCCAATTTGTTCTCTAAGAGAATTACTTGTGAGGGAGTCTCATGGAGGAGGTTTAATGGGACACTTTGGAGTAGCTAAAACATTAGGGTATTGCAGGAACACTTCTATTGGCCTCACATGAAACGAGATGTTGAGAGGATTTGTGAGCGATGTGTCACATGTAAGAAAGCGAAATCTAGAGTCCAACCTCAAGGGCTTTACACCCCACTTCCCATTCCTCATGAGCCTTGGGTAGATATTTCTATGGATTTTGTGTTAGGATTACCCAGGTCTAGACATGGTCGGGATTTCTGTTTTGTAGTTGTTGATAGGTTTTCTAAAATGGCACATTTCATTCCTTGTCATAAAATGGATGATGCTTGTAATATTGCTAATTTATTCTTTAGGGAAGTTGTGCGGTTGCATGGTATGCCTAGAACAATTGTATCAGATAGGGATGCTAAGTTCTTAAGCTACTTTTGGAAGACTTTGTGGGCTAAGTTAGGAACTAAGTTATTGTTTTCTACTACTTGTCATCTACAGACTGATGGTCAAACTGAGGTAGTGAATCGAACTTTATCTACTTTGTTGAGGGCTGTAATTAAAAAGAATATTAAAAGTTGGGAGGATTGTTTGCCGCATGTTGAATTTTCTTATAACCGTACAGTGCATTCTGCTACTAAATTTTCTCCTTTCGAAATTGTGTATGGTTTTAATCCACTAACTCCTTTGGATTTATACCTTTGCCTATTTCTGAGTATGTTAATTTAGATGGCAAGAAGAAGGCCGAATTTGTTCAACAGATCCTGAGAAGGCAAGGCTGAACATTAAACGACAAATAGAGCAGTATGTGAAACAAGCCAACAAGGGTCGTCGACAAGCTGTTTTTGAACCTGGAGATTGGGATTGGGTTCACATGCGCAAAGAGCGGTTTCTAGTGCAGCGTCAATCTAAACTACTTCCTAGAGGCGATGGACCATTTCAAGTTCTTGAACACATCAACGACAATGCATACAAGATAGATTTTCCTGGTGAGTATCAAGTAAGTGCTACATTTAATGTTACTGATCCGAGTCCTTTTGATGTAGGTGACGATTTGAGACAAATCCTTTTCAAGAGGAGGGGAATGATGAGATCCATGATGAGAGTCAAGCTGGAAGAAGGAATATGGATCCTCTTGAAGTGCCGCCCGGACCGATCACAAGAAGTCGAGCGAAACGACTCAAGGAAGCACTTAACGGGTTGATAAAGGATGTCCATGAAGCCGGGAAGGATTGAGGCAATCATGAAGTTGGAACGGATTGAACAACCATGGGAAGACCCTTGCTCTTATACAAGTCACACGGGACACGGGTTGAAGAGGGCGTGTACTTTCAAGGCACGGCCGTGTATGGAGTCAAGCAAATCCACAGACAGATATACGGCTAAAGTACACGGGCGTGTATGTTGCCAGACGTTGCACAGAAAGATACACGGCCAAAGTACACGAGCGTGTATGTTGCCAGAAGTTGCACAGAAAGAATACACGGTCAAAGTACACAGTCATGTAAGTTGCCAGAAGTTGCACAGAGAAGTATACGGCCAAAGTACACGGGCGTGTAAACAGGCGTGAATCCCCTGTTAGCCAGCTTGTTTTGTTTCGCGTTTTTTATGTCACTTAACTAAACTACGTCGTTTTGGACTTGTTTTTACACGAATTGTAACCCTAGTATAAAAGCTCCTAGGGTTTAGAACAACTTAGATTAGACATCTTTGAACATTAAACACTTTTGAGAGACACCTCTCTTGGTTCTTTAAGAACTAAATCGAACTTATCGGATTGATTTCCGTGGCGTTCATCCCGACTTATCAATCGTCTTTCATCCGATTGTGGCATCTTCACTTTTATACCAAGGTTCTTGTCTCGCTTATAGACAACAGGTCGTGGTTTTCCACTTTAGGTGTTTGGGCGTCTTAGGCAACGAATTTCGAACGTATTGGTATTGGGTTTCGTCACGGGTTGGCGTGGTTCGTATCAAACCCTAAGAGAGAATGTTTAGGGAAGTGCCCCAATGTGGGCTGACTAACCTATGACAGGAAGAAATGTCTCGAAAGGTGCCTTTATAGGCTGACCTTAAGAGAGGATATTTAGGAAAGTGCCCCATTACGGGTTAACTAACCTTTCCAAGGGATGTTTAGACAAGTTCCCTATTGTGGGCTGCTAATCTTATGCTTTTGAACATGATATGTGGATGATAGTTATTCATTTAATATGTTCACCAATTTATCATGGATAGCAACCAAACAACCGAACTTTCGTGCTGGTTTGCTCCTGCTTTGCCTACAGGGTCGAAGATCTTGATGTGCTTCCTTTCTTGTGCGCATAGCTTCTTTGGCGATAGTGTTATCACTAATGCACCGGGTTTTAATGCTCAAAAGTAGATAGAATTATATTTCAAAATTTATTGAGATTCATTATCATTCATTAGTGAAGCGATGGGTAATGTGTTTAGGAATGTTTGTTGTAATTGGTTGGTTAGAATTTTTGACCATTTAGAGACATTAACTTTTTCTTGTAAAAAAATGAAAACTGGACTCAACGAAATTTGTATTGAATATTGGCTTTCATAAACATTGGAAAAATTTCAATTCCCTTACCTAAGGATAGTACATCTTAACAGCATCTGCATTGATGGGGTCTCTCAATTCTAGACCGTCCATTTGAGTCAATATCAGGGCACCTCCTGACAATACCTTTTTTACCACATACGGACCCTCATAATTTGGGGTAAATTTTCTTCTGGAGTCTTGGGCATTCGAAAGAACCTTCCTTAGCACCAGATCCCCTTCTTTGATGTATCGAGGCCTCATTTTCTTGTTAAATGCTTAGGCCATCCTTTATGGTAACACTAGCCATGACATAGTGCAGTGAGTCTTTTTTCATCAATCAGATTCAGCTGACCAAGCCTCTTCTTTACCCAGTCTAATTCAGTTAACTGCGTTTCTGACAGAATTCTGAATGATGGTATTTTGACCTCGATTGGTAAGACTGCCTCAGTGCCATATACTAATGAATATGGGGTAGCTCCAGTAGATGTTCTAATTGAGGTCCTATAGGCCATGAGAGCAAACAACAACATCTCGTGCCAATCTTTGTTAGTTGTCATTTTTCGATGATCTTTTTGATATCTTGTTAGCTGCTTCTATTGCCCCGTTCATTTGAGGTCGGTAGGGGGTTAAATTTCTATGGTTTATGTGGAATTGTTGACACAAACCCGTCATCGACTTGTTATTAAGATTGGTGCCGTTGTCGGTGATGATGGACATCAAGAACTCCATATCGAGCTATTATGTCCTTTTTCAAGAAACGGACTATTACCCCTTTTGTGACATTGGCATATGATGAAGCTTCTACCCACTTGTGAAGTAATCAATTGCTACCAATATAAACCTGTGGCCATTGGATGCCGTCGGAGTGATCGGGCCGATTATGTCAATTCCCCACATGGAGAAAGGCCATAGTGCTGACAACAAGTGCAACTCGTTGGGTGGAGCATTTATCCGATTTACATACACTTGACACAAATGATAGTGCTTGACATATTTTATGCAATCTGATTCCATGGTTAGCCAATAGTATCCTAATCTCATGATTTTCGGGCTAATTGTAGCCGTTCATATGAGGTCCACATAACCCTTCATGTACTTCTTTCATCAGTTCATATGCCTCATTTTTGTCTACACATCTTAGCAAGGTGGTATCAGGCGACCTTTTATAAAGTATAGACCCACTTAACAAGAAAAGACTTGTTAACCTTTTGAGTGTTCTTTGGTCATTCTTGCTATCCATTTCAGGTATTTGCTTTCTTGGAGAAAAGTTTTGATGTCGTGATACCAGGGCTTGTCATCTTGTGCTTTTTCAATTGCTAAATAGTAGGTGGGTCGATTTTCGTGTCTATTTTCATCGGTTGGACTTCGGCTCCCCCTGTTATCTGGATCATAGATGCTAGTGTGGTGAGTGCATCTGCAAACTGATTCTGAGTTCTCGGGATGTATGTGAAGGAGATTGCTTTGAATTCTTCGATTAGCTCTATCAAATGCTGATGGTATGGTACCAGTTTGGGGTCTTTGGTCTTATATTCTCCTCTTGTCTGTAGTATGATAAGTGATGAATCTCCGTATACTTCTAATTCACGGATTTCCATGTGGCAAGCCATATTGAGGCCAAGGATGCATGCCCATATTCCGCGATATTATTGGTATATGGAAATGTGAGTCTTATTGCTGCAGGGAATTGTGTTCCGTCTGGGGATATCAACACTGCCTCGATCCTACAACCGAATACATTGGTAGCTCCATCGATGAACATCTTCCACCTGGGGTTCAGCTCTATTTCACAGTTTTCTACCGGTGTACCTTCCACTATTAATATATTTTTATCAGGGAATTGAACTTGTAGCTCTTAAGAATTCCCCTTGACAGGGTGTTCTGCCAATTGGTCGGCTAAAGATTGCCCTTTCATTGAGTTTTGATTTATGTATGTAATATCAAACTCCGATAAGAGCATTTGCCATTTGGAGATTCTCCCTATCAAGACGGGTTTCTCTGCCAAGTACTTCAGAGGATCATGTCTTGTCAACAGCTCAATATGATAATAAAGGGTGTATTGCCTTAATCGGTGCATGACCCAAATTAGAGCACAGCAAGTCCTCTCTACTTTTGAATACCTCTGTTCCCCGTTGTGAATTTCTTGCTCAAATAATATATTGAATGCTCTCTTTCCCTCTTCATCTTTCTGCCCCAACACGCATCCCATGGATTCAGGGAGTATCATGAGGTATAAGAATAAGGGCTTCCCTTGCTTCGGGACTATCAAGACTGGAGGTTTTATGAGATAGTCTTTGATTGTCCTGAATGCTTCTTTGCATTCGTCATCCCATTCTATTGCGGTATTCTTTTTCAATAGACGGAATAGTGGCCGGCACTTATCTGTGAGCTGTGAGATAAAACGAGCTATGTAATTTAACTTTCCTAGCAAACTTCTTACTTCTTTGACAGTGTATGGAGAAGGTAGCTCTAATATAGACTTTACTTTGTCAGGCTCGATTTTAATGCCTTCCCGGCTTATGACAAACCCTAACAATTTGCCCGTTATGACCCCAAAAGTGCACTTCTCCGGATTTAACTTGAGCTGGAATTTCCTCAATCGTTTAAACAGTTTTCTCAGGATATCTATATGGCTCTCTTATTCTTTAGACTTAGCTATCATATCGTCAACGTATACTTTGACTTCTCGATGCATCATGTCATGAAGTATCGTGACCATGGCTCTTTGATACGTTGCCTCGGCATTTTTCAAACCAAAGGGCATGACGTTTGTAACAGAAAGTTCTCCATGTTGTGATGAAAGTCGTTTTGGTTTTATCTTCTTCAGCTATTTTTATTTGATTATATCCTGAGAAACCGTCCATGAACGAGAAGAGACGTTTTCCTGCAGTGTTATCTACCAGAACATCAATGTGAGGTATGGGGGAAGTTATCCTTTGGTGTAGCTTGGTTTAAGTCCCGAAAGTCTACGCATACGTGTACTTTTCCATTCTTTTTTATAACGGGGACTATATTCGCTATCCATTCTGGGTAATTGACACTTCGATGAACCCTACTTCTAGCAGTTTCTTTCTTGACTTCTTCCTTGATCGTTAGTAATATGTCAGGCTTAATCTTCTCAATTTCTATTTTTTAGGTTTGACATCTTCCCTTGTGGGAAACCTATGAACCACTATTGATTGGTCTAGTCCTGGCATGTCACCATATGACCAGACGAACACATCTGCATATTCCGTTAACAGCTTAATCATCTCACACTTTTGCTCGGCACTTAAACTGGTCCCAATCTGAGGTTTTTAGGTTTCTCAATGCTTTCTAGATTTACTGTCCCCACCGGCTTATCGATTGAAATTCCGCTTTGTTCATGTTTTTTCCAATTTTCTTGTATTATTTCGTGGTCAAGGATATCGCCTCCAATAACCGACCTAGCATCATTGGAAATGATATCAGCGTTTTTATTTTCTACCTGCGCGAAATGTCCCTGATATTTGATGGTAGGAAATCTGGGTGAAGTAAAATGAAAGTAGATATATATAAAGTAAGACAAACTGTAATTTATTGAATTACGTAAGAAGTCTCAATAAAAATCATTAACAATTGTTCCCTATCCTTGAGTTAACCTAGAGCTATCAATAGGATAACAGAAAACCAATTATTGAGAGTTGGATGCTATTTGGACATGTGAGGGGTTGGACTCCCATTGCTGATGTCATCTTCGCTTATCCTTGCTCTTGAATGGTAGTTGCTTTTCTGAAAGATTGTTGGAGGGTAGAATGCGCATCGGGGTGTTGCTTGGCTTCTCTTTCGTCTTGCCTTTAACACCTCTAGCTTGTGCTTCTTCCCGGGCTGTAAGAACATACCCTAGTCCAAACGTCCCTTGCTGTCCCTCCTTAAAACCGATGTCCCTCCTTGCTGGTTACCATATTCACCTCATTGAATATCTGGAGACCAAGTCTTCTGAACCATCCTCCCCAATGTATGGTATAGCGGTTTCTTTATTATGGCATAATCTTGCTCGCCCAGCACAGTGACTATCTGCCCATTTGCAATAAATTTGACCTTTTGATGGAGACTAGAGGGTATGGCTCCAGCGGTATGTATCTACGGCCTTCCCAAGAGTAGGTTGAAAGATCTTAGGAGTCGAGGACTTTAAAAGAGATGCAAAACACTTGCGAGCCGATCTCTACCAGCAAGTGATAGGAATAAAAATCCGACAAGACCTATCATTAGGGCAAGAACTAAAGGAATTCGAATTTTGGCGATAACGACCCATTTTGAGTAGATTGACCTCGGAATTATTTATAAATTAACCTCTTTTCTCTTATTCTTGTCTTGTGTTTTCCAACAGGCACACTTATCATATTTTATAGGGCAATGGACAAACTCCCTCAGACTCAGCTTGTGGGTTATCCATGGACCGACCTGAACCGGCGATGAGCTGGGCCGATGGATCCTATAGAAGACCGGAATCTTGAAGACCAATTTCTTTTATATATTTTTTCATTTGCATGGACTATTTATGTTGTAATCATTTTGGGATACTTTTATTTCCTTGTAATTTTCATTTAGGGCTAATCACCTTAAAAGTGGCAAACTTGTAATTTTGACCACTTTCTAACCCTAGGAGTAGCAAGTATAAATACTTGCTTAAGAGAGTTTGAGGAGGCCATTTTTGCATAATAGAGAGGTTATTTCACGTGAGAATTAGGGTTCCTAATTTTCATTAGACTCTTATCAATTTTAATCCCAAGAGTTGAAATTGTGGCGAGTGCAACACCTTGAAATTGTGAGTAGTATCCATTTCATTTTGTTGTGATTTCTTTCCTTCTCTAGTGTGTCATATCTAAGGTGAATTGAGATAATTCTTGGACATATTTGCTTCTAATTGTTGTCGAATTCTTGTGTTTAATTAAGATCTCTTTCAATTGAATTCAAATCATCTTTGAAGAATTCCTCTTGAAAACATGATATCACTTGTGGAAAGGAGTTCTTAGAATTGAAGTTTTCTTTTGAATTTGTGGATTATTTTGTGGGTTTATATGCGATTAGGGTGTTGTTAGAAGAGATTAACATTGAGGTTTCACAATTGCAACATTGCACATTTGGATTTCCTTGCATCTTCATTAGGGTTCACGTGAATTCTTGCCCTTTTGGAGTCGATTTGTTGTTGATTTGAGTTAGCTTTTCTTGAGTCTTTTAAATGTGCTTCTAAGTGGATTTAGGCACATCATCTTTTCGGTATCAGAGCACATGTTGAGAGAAGGGAATTGGTTTTATTTGATTTCGTGGAATTAATCATCAATTAGGGTGATATAGTGAAAACTGCAATTGTGTTGATTGTTGTGGTTTTGAGCTTGCGAAATTACCTTGGCTTGGAATTTAATTTGCTGTTTGTTGGAGTTGGATTGGGAAGGTTGTTGTATCTTCTTGTGATTAATAATTTTGGTGGAAGGGAAGAAACATAGAAGTGTTGTTTACTTTAACAATTTTTGAACTTGAAAACTCACCAATTTCTTGCCATGACTAGTTGTGTCGTGAGAGAGGTTGTAAGGGTTGTTGTTGTGACTTCCATTGTGTAATTCTGAATTGGAGAAGTGCAATTTACATATTTGCATTGAGTATGAGTAGTAAGGAATCTATTTGAATTCAAACACATTCCGTTAAGTTGTGGGAGTTAATGAGTGTTATTTGAATTTGAAATTCATTACTTACCAATTGAGGAAGGCTTACAATTAGTGAAGTGGTTTGAAATTCAAATTTGAGTTGCTGCCTATTTTGTTGTGAGTTGCGGTTAGAACTTGTGGAAAGTGAAGTATATTTTGTTATTATTGCCGTGGAAGTGGAGTGTATTTGTTGTTGTAGCCATTTGTTATCATTGCCGTAGAAGTGGAGTGCAATTGTTTGTTGTTGCCGTGGGAGTTATTGGTGAATTGGTTGCACCGTGTAGGTGTGAGGTGTGTGTGGTGGTGTAAATTTGTGGAGTTGTGTGTAGTGTAAGGTGCTGCACATTAAGACTCATTGTGGGTATAAAAATTTAGCAAGAAAGGAAGGTTGAGTAGTGGAATTTAAAATTCAAAAAAATCATTATAGTGTAAAAGTAATTAAACTAGTTACTTAAACACTTCTTGTTGAATTAATTCTATTTACTTAAAAGTAGTTGAGTGTACTTCATTTGCGGTTTGGTTTGTGTACTTGAACCTTGGAAATGTGAAGATAATTATTGTATTGTTGGATTGAGTACAATATGTCTAGTGAAATGTTTCATTATGCTAACATATTGCATCGGGACATGACTTCTTTTCAAACCATTGATGAGGGACAAAGAGAAAACTTGTTCCATACTTCTTGTAGGGTACAAGGAAACTTGTGCACAATTATTATTGATGGTGGTAGTTGTACTAATGTTGTAGCTGCATCATTAGTATCAAAGTTTAAACTTGAAACTATCTCACATCCCAAACCCTATACATTACATTGGTTGAATGATCAGGATGGTCTTTGTGTGACCCAAAAGGCTAGGTACCCTTCAGTATAGGGGACAAGTACTATGATGAGCTTGAATGTGATATTCTTCCTCTTTGTGCATCCCGTATATTACTTGGTAGACCATGGTTATATGATAGGATGGTATTACATGATGGGTATAGAAATACTTATATGTTCAAAAAAGATGGAAAACGTATAGTAATTGAACCCTATGTCGCCATTAGAGGTCCAGGAGATGCAAAGACAAATAAAAACAACCATCACAGAATCTTGAGGATCATAGCCACATGATCAAACCACTAGAGAGCCAGACTGTTCAGAGATAGTTATGTTCACCTTCAAGGTTTTAGAGGGTAAGAGCAGTTTGGGCCAACCATTAGAAGACATGAGGATCAGCAACATACAGATGAGTTAGAAAAGGAGGAAACAGTTTCAGTGGAACAGGTTGATACAGGGGCGACTTTATTGGATAATGGAGCATTATTTGTGTTGCAGATGAGATACATCCTAGAAATGGAGGAGAGAAAACAATCACCACCTGTAGTATTTCAGATATTGGGATTCTATAGAGATACTTCTTCAAATGGATTGCTAGGAGACAACAAAGTCTCTTTTGCATTTGCCCTGCCAGATTTGGGGAAAAAAACTTTTTGAGGCCCAGGAGAGATAGGAAAAAAAACCCGACAAGACCCCATTAGGGCAAGAAAAAAGGAATTTTCAAATTTTGGCGATGGGGGCCCTTTTGGTAAGACTTTGGAATTTTTTATAATTTAAAACCACTTTTCTCTTTTTTCTTGTATTGGGTTTTTTCCAAGGCACCATTATCAATTTTATAGGCAATTGATAACCTTCTAAAATCGTTGGGGGTTTACATGGACGACCTGAAGGGGAAAGAGTTGGGCCGTGGATCTATAAAAAAACCCAATTTTAAAGCCCAATTTTATTTTATATATTTTTCTTTTTGCATGGACTATTTTTTTTGTAATATTTTGGGATACTTTTTTTTCCTTGTAATTTTCAATGGGGCTGTCCCCTTTTTAAAGTGGCAAACTTGTTTTTTTTAAACCACTTTTAACCCAAAGAGTAGCAATTTAAAAATATTTGTTAAAGAGGTTTGAGGACCCCTTTTTTGCTATTAGAAATATTTTTCAATGGGGAATTTAGGGTTATCCTTATTTCAAAAATTTATAAATTTAAACCCCAAAAATTTGAAATTGTGGTGAGTGCGACGAAGGGAAATTGTGAGTCATATAATTCATTTTTTGTTGTTCATTTTTCTCTAGTGAGTCTATCTAGGGTAATTTGAATCTTTAGGGACTATTTGTGGTTGTATTTTGGGGGATAATCATCTTGAAGATTTTTGTTCTTTTAGTCTTGAATTATATATAGATCATTTGTGATTGGCGTAAATTTTAAAGATTGAGGGGGAAAGTGGAATTCACGGTTTGTTGCTTTCTTTGATTGTTTTTCCAGGGGTTTAAACCCTTCTGGGGTTATTAGTAAATGTTACAAATGGTTGTAATTACTCATTTGTCTAATTTTCCATCAAAATCCCCAAGGGTTCACGTGATTGTCCCCTTGGGGGTGGTTTTTGTGATTGATTGAGACTTGTTTTATTTGAGTCATTTGTTTTTGTTTTCAAAGTGGTTTTGGGCCCCACTTGAATTTATTTTCCCCTACTATGTCTTTTTTTCCCGTCAAAGCCTGACCCCCATCAAGTGGGTTTTAATATTGTTGGATGACCCCAATAAGTTGAGGGTCCCAATGGGCACACATTCAGGGACGACCCGTTGTCGATGATACAGGGAAATCGTGTCATTACACTTTACCATTGAATAGTGGTTTTGTAGTTGGTCTCCATCCTTCCTAGCTCTTCCGGGAGAAAGAATCTGATCCCGGTGAAAAAAGAATCCGCCACGTGACTTTTTTTGTTTGTACGATCCCTTTAGGATTGAATCTGTTAAGACTTTGAAAGTGCTTCCCGTGGGGCTCAAAGGCTGTAAGGAGGCTTTTAGTGTATTTGTGCTGGAAACCCTTGTTTGTTGTTTCCCTGATCTTATATTTACTTCTTTGACCATTTTTTTAAATGAAAAAAGCCCCTCTTTTCTTCCCCTCCTTTCCCCAGTTAGGGCCCTTAGTTGAGATTTTATTTCGGGTCATAATTTTCCCCGGGGCGGGGGTTCCCCCCACCAAAGGGGGGTCGCTCTTGCCCGAGGGTTTTTTGTCAAACGGGTGGCCTTATACCTCTCTGCAGGATTGGGAATTTAACACTATTTTTCTTCGGGATTTCATCTCGGTTTACTGTCCCCCTACTTTTATGACTCTTGGGTTTTTTATTTGAATTGATAGTTTCGTTTTCCCCTTCCTTTGGCAGGGTTTTCTCTTTTTCAAACCGGGCCCCCCATCCCCTAGGGGACTTATACGTTGGGGATAAAGTAGTTCACCAAGTATCAAATCTCCCATGTATTCTCCCAAGGGCCAACTTTAGGTCCCGGGTAAATATCTCTTTTTGATATGTGACTTAGGGGTTTTTCCTTTGGGTTAGCGGGGGAAACCTTTTTGTTTGGGCCCTCGCCTTTTGCTTAAGGCTTCTTTGGAAGCCGACTCTTCAGATGTGATCATATTGATGGGGGTTAGATTAGGCAGCGGATTGGTGTTGACATTGGGTGCGGGGTTGTTTTAAAAAAATCCAGCTGCACAATTCCGGGGTCGATCAAACTGGATTTTGTGTCGGAGCCCCCCACTGGGGTAGAAAGCCCCCCTTTTGGCCCATATGATGTGCATTTTAGGTTGGTTTAAATTTTCTGGCTTTCCCTGTTTGGGGTTCGAATGATCAAGTTATCGCCCAAGTCGAGCAAAGACCGGCTAGCGGGATCGAATTTGGAGTGAAATAGTTGGGACCCTTGTAGCTTGGGCGTGATTTTCTTGGAGTGTGGGCTGGGGTATCGTGGTCTGGAATGTCACACGAGTTTCCCCTTTATTTCTTTACTGGAGTTGATAGCGATGAGACTCCCTTTGGCCTATTGCCCCCCAAGGGCCCTTTTTGTGGGTTTTGAACCAGGAGGATCCATTTGGGTTTGGGTCTGCCTATGGTGATGGCGCTTTCAATTTGGTACCCTGCAGCTACCATTCTGCAAAACTAGATGATGTCATGGCCCACTAGATGTGAGAAGTAGGTCTTGTTTAAAGTGTTGGACGAAAAATGGATGTCAACTCTTTCTCAGAAATTAGGGTTGTTACCCTAGCTGCTTGAGCTCTCCAACGCTGAGCATACTCTTTGAAAGGCTCGATGTCTCTTTCGAAGACTCCCTAAGTCAACACTGAGGGGGCGACTTCGATATTGAACTTTATTGTCATAAAACCCGGGCAAGCCTTTCCCCGGTGTTGACCTAATTGAAATCCAGTAGGCATACCAGACTAATGCAGGGCCCGTAAGGCTATCCTAGAATGTCTGGATCATCAGTTGATCTATTGAGCATACTTGCTCATTTTCCAGGCGTATAGCCTTGTGGGGCATTTTTGGGGCATCCAGTACCATCATACTTCTCAAATTCCGGGGTCTTGAATTTATTAGGTTTCACCTCTTCCCCTATGCTAGCAACTGGTATTCCGGCTTTTCTCGGAACCGTCAAGGCCCCTCTATTGTTTTCATCTTGTCAGCTAGCTGTTGGAAGAGTCTTTTTTCCATCTCTTTTTGTCTCTCCTCCCTCTCTTTTTTCAAGTCATAGAGGTTGGACCGTAGTTGATTCCCGACTCATACTCAAAGGCCGGGTTGATGTGGGATTGATTTCTCATATTCTGGAGGCTGCCCCTGCACTGTTCCCTTTTTAGCCCTGGATGTTCTTCTTGAGTAGGGTGGTGGTGCGAAGGAGGCCAATGCTTCTAGTTAGGAGGTATATTGTGCAGCTAGCTGTGGACTGTTTGTTTTCAGGATACGATCCTAGAGTCTAAAGCAGCGTTAGCACTTACGTTGTTGCGGTTGTCACCATGTTTTCCTTTTTTGTTTTTGAACGTGTGCAAAAATTGGCTTTTATGGAGGGTTCGGTTTTTGGGAGTAATTTTGATACCTGGCGCGCAATTTTCTTTTTTAGTACAATGTATGCAAAGTGATGCATGTGTCACAGGATGCTAAAAAAAAAGGGCCAACAATTGATTGATGATGTAACATTGAAACTTTATTTTTATTAAATGGAAACTTTGGAGTTCGATTTAAAAAAAAAAGAAAGAGTACAATGATAATGTATTTTCTAGCTTTTTTGGTCTTTTGTTGTGGAGACTCGGGTTCCCGTTGATGATGGCTTCTAATTTTCCCCGACTTTTGGGTTGGGTCCTTTCCCCCCCCCCCTAAGTTTAAGGCTTTGTTTCTTGGTCGGGTCCTTGATTGCCCCTTTCAGATTCTTTTTTTAAATTTCACTTAAAATATA
>JBBMOL010000444.1:235486-276548 GCA_037954665.1 Laguncularia racemosa
AGCTTACAAAATAAATGGTTCAAACATAAATTACAAGTAAAGAAAATAATCTTCGGCAGGCTAGCTTCATGATGGAATCCGTCGGTTCAACTCATCGCCGGTTCAGGTCGGTCCATAGATAACCCACAAGCTGAGTCTTAGTGAGTTTATCCATCGCCTTGTGAAACCAAATAAGCATACCTGTTGGAATATACAATTCATGAATAAGATAAAAGAGGTTAGATAATAATTTATTCCGAGGTTAATCTGCTTGAAATGGGCCCTCATTGCCAAAATTTGAAATCCTTCAATTTTTGTCCTAATGATAGGTCTTGTCGGATTTTGATTCCCATCAACAAAGTTTTAGGAAAGTGCCCCCTATGGGCTGATTAAGCTAGAATGGAATTGTCTCAAAAAGTGCCCCATATGGGTTAACCATGAGAACAAAGTTTTAGGAAAGTGCCCCCTATGGGCTGACTAACCTAGAATAGAATTGTCTCAAAAAGTGCCCCCTATGGGCTAACCATGAGAACAAAGTTTTAGGAAAGTGCCCCCTATGGGCTGACTAACCTAAGATGCAATTGTCTCAAAAAGTGCCCCCTATGGGCTGACTAACCTAAGATGCAATTGTCTGAAAAAGTGCCCCCTATGGGCTAACTATGAGAACAAAGTTTTAGGAAAGTACCCCTATGGGCTGACTAACCTAAGATAAAAATGATGTCTCAAAAAGGTGCCCCCTATGGGCTGACCTTGAGAGGGGATGTTAAGGAAAGTGTCCATCTTAGGCTGACTCATCTTATGCTTCTGAATATGCTTTCTATTGACTGAGCTAAATGATGTGATGCCTTTCATGATAGTTATTATTTTTATTTTTCCAATATGCTTGCCAGTTTATCGTGGATAGTAACCAAACAACCGAACCTTCGGGATAGTTTGCTTCTGCTTCATTTCTTCTCATCTTGACATGGGGTTGAAAATCTTGATGTGCTTCCTTTCTTAGGCGCAAGGCTCCTTTAACGGTAGTGTTATCCTACTAATGCGCTACGTTCAAATGCTCAAAAGTAGGTAGAATTATATCACAAAATATATTAAGATTTATTATCATTTTAGTGTTTATCTTTCATTGGTGAAGCAATGGGTAGTGTGTTTAGGGGTATCTGTTGTGATGAGAATTGGTTGGGATTATTGACCATTCAGGAATATTAACTTTGCTTGTAAAAATAAAAAAAACTTGACTCAACGAAATTAGTTTCGAACATTGGTTTTCACAAACATTGGCAAAATTTCAATTCCCTTGCCTAAGGATAGCACATCTTTACAGCATCTGTGTTTATGGAGTCTCTCAATTTCGGACCATCCATCTGAGTTAATATCAAAGCACCTCCTGACAGAACCTTTTTTCACTACATAAGGGCCTTCGTAGTTTGGGGTAAATTTCCCTCTGGAGTCTTAGGCATTCGGGAGAACCTTCCTTAACACTAGATCCCCCTCTTTGAAGTATCGAGGTCTCATCTTCTTGTTAAATGCTCGGGCCATTCTTTGTTGGTAACACTGGCCATGACATAGTGCGGTAAGCCTTCTTTCATCAATCAGATTCAGTTGATCAAGCCTCTTCCTTACCCAATCTGATTCAGTTAGTTGAGTTTCCAACAGGATTCTGAATGATGGTATTTCAACTTCAACTGGTAGCACTGCTTCAGTACCATATACCAATGAGTAAGGGGTAGCTCCCGTAGATGTTCTTATTGAAGTCCTATAAGCCATGAGAGCAAACGGTAGCATTTCGTGCCAATCTTTGTAAGTTGTTGTCATTTTCTCGATGATCTTTTTGACATTTTTGTTAGCTGCTTTTACTGCCCCGTTCATTTAAGGTCGGTAGGGAGTTGAATTTCTGTGGTTTATGTGGAATTGTTAACATAAACCTGTCATCGATTTGTTGTTGAGATTGGTACCGTTGTCGGTGATGATGGACTCAGGAACTCTATATCGGGCTATTATGTCCCTTTTTAAGAAGCGGATTATTACCCCTTTTGTGACATTGGTATATGACGAAGCTTCTACCCATTTGGTGAAGTAATCAATCGCTACTAGTATGAATCTGTGGCCGTTAGATTCTGTCGGAGTGATCGGGCCTATTATGTCGATTCCCCACATGGAGAAAGGCCATCGTGCTGATAACAAGTGTAGCTCGTTAGGCGGAGCATTTATCCGGTTTGCGTAGACTTGACACAGATGACAGTGCTTGACATATTTTATACAATCTGATTCCATGGTCAACCAATAATATCCTAACCTCATGATTTTTTGGGCCAACATGTAGCCATTCATATGAGGTCCACATACTCCTTCATGTACTTCCTTCATTAGTTCGCATGCTTCATTTTTGTCCACACATCTCAACAAGGTGGTATCAGATGATCTTTTGTATAGTATAGACCCACTTAATAGGAAATGGCTTGCTAACCTTCTGAGTGTTCTTTGGTCATTCTTGCTAGCCATTTCAGGGTATTTAGTTTCTTGGAGGAAAGTCTTGATGTCGTGATACCAGGGCTTGTCATCTTGTACTTTTTCAACGGTTAAACAATAGGCGGGCCGACTTTCGATGTCTATTTTCATCGGTTGAACTTCGGCTTCCCCTGTTATCTGGATCATAGATGCTAGTGTAGCTAGTGCATCTGCAAACTGATTTTGAGTTCTCGGGATGTATGTGAAAGTGATTGCCTTGAATTCTTCAATTAGCTCTGTCAAATGTTAATGATACGGTACTAGTTTAGGGTCTTTAGTCTTGTATTCCCCTCTTGTTTGTAGTATGATGAGCGACGAATCTCCATATACTTCTAATTCGCGGATTTCCATTTGACAGGCCATTTTGAGGCCAAGAATACATGCTTCATATTCTGCGATATTATTGGTATAGGGAAATGTAAGTCTCGTCGCTGCAGGGAAATGAGTGCCATCTAGGGATATCAATATTGCCCCAACCCCGCAACCGAATGCGTTGGCGGCTCCATCGAAAAACAGTTTCCATTTCGGGTCCTGCTCTATCCCAAAGTCTTCTACCGGTATATCTTCTACTGTTAATATATTTTCATCTGGGAATTGGGCCTGTAGTTCTTGGGAATCTGTCTCGACAGGGTGTTCCGCTAATTGGTCGGCTAAGGCTTGCCCTTTCGTCGAGTTCTGATTTATGTATGTGATGTCAAACTCGGATAGGAGCATTTGCCATTTAGAGATTCTCCCTATCAAAGCTGGTTTCTCTGCTAAGTAAAGGGTGTATTGCCTTAGTCGATGCATGACCCAAATTAGAGCACAACAAGTCTTCTCCACCTCTGAGTACCTCTATTCCCCTTCTGTGAACTTCTTGCTCAGATAATATATGGAACGCTCTCTTCCCTCATCATCTTTCTGCCCCAGCACACATCCCATGGATTCAGGGAGTATAGTGAGGTATAAGAATAAGGGCTTTCCTTGCTTCGGGACTATCAAGACTAGAGGTTTTATAAGATAGTCTTTGATTGTCTTGAATGCCTCTTCGCATTCGTCGTCCTATTCTATTGTGGCGTTCTTCTTCAACAGACGGAATAATGGCCGGCATTTGTTGGTGAGCTGTGAGATAAAACGAGTGATGGGTGTCGAATCCAACAAAAATAAAACCTACTCCTAGACAATTATATGATTTGCATATAGTGGTGAGTAGGGTCGAATCCACAGAGATTGGTTAAACTTATTTCTATCCAAAGAGAATAAAAAGGAAAAGGAAAATGGGGGGTTTGGTTTGTGAATCGAATAAAGTTAAAACAAGATAAGAAAGTTGTATATTGATAAAAAGCCTAGCCAAAGGAATCAAGATAGTTTAATTCAAGGAATTGATCATCGATGCAAATGTTCTCTATTCTTAGTTCTAGATAAACTGGTTATGGTTATTAACAAGCTCTAACAACCTATCTCTCCTTACTTCCTCGATAACCTCTGACAAGCGCTTTGAATTATTTCTCTTATTGATTAAACAACCCTAGACAAGCGCTTAGGATTTAATCTATCAATAGCATTAAGATCTAGAGAGACCACCAATTCATGCCAGTAGATTATAAGATAACCTATTTAAACATGATCACACACCTCCATAACATGAATTCGATCATCTCTTTTATAACCAAACATGTTATTGCGTCACTAAGACTAGAACAATCAAACAATTACGGATTTGACGTGCTAGTTGACAATATATTAACTTGCTAATTGAGTAGAAGAGCTCTATTCATACCAATCAACAAAGATAATAATGACAAAATGATTAGAAGATATATGAATACCCGAAAGCAAAGAATAGAATAAATACAAGTCAATTAGACCTCACAATTCGTGGAGAATTAAACATCTATGACCCTTTGGCTAGAAAAGTAGCTTAGCTACTCATGTTCATCAATAAAACGAAAAATAAAAATAAAAACATAATGAACCCGGTTGCTTGCTCTGCCTCCGCGTTTCCTTCGTGTCTCCAAGGTGATTCCAGATTCAAAGATTAAAGATTGTCCTGACCCTCTAGGGTTGGTTCTATTTATATTGTTAGGGGGTAGCATGTGATCTTTTGCTAGCAAGATACAAAAATATCTTTCCTTTTCCAAGTAGATTTCGAGAAGTGAAGATTCATCTGCCTAGCACGCCTCAACACACGGCCGTGGATCAAGACGTGCCATCCTCTGTGCATATTCTTCAAGTCTTCATCTGCGCCCAGTGTGAACCACGGTTAGACACACGGCCAGATTTCAAGTCGTGCCTTCATCTGTGCATAATCTTTAAGTCTTCATCCGTGTCCAGTGTGTACCACGGTTACACCCACGGCTAGATTTCAAGCCGTGCCTTCATCTGGTTGATGTTCCACACTTTCTTCTCCTTGGTCCTGGCTTCCACCACGGCTTCAAGCACGGTTTCTCCCACGGGTTCCACCACGGCCGTGCCTTAAGCCGTGTCTCTCTCTGTTCAAAGTCCTCATTTTTGCCTTCTTGTCCAGTGTGTAACACGGTTTGAACATTGGCCGTGCCTCAAACCGTGCTTCCTCCGGTGGTGTAATTTCTTGTCTTGATCCAAGTTGTAGATGACTTCTCTAAAATACTTGAATTAGCATCCTTGACTCCATTTAACCTGATTTATCACGATGATAGAATTAAAGTACCATTTCCTTATGATTTCTATAAAATCAATAATAATTTAACACAATTTATACTATAAAGATTGAGTATAAAATGGCTCTATCAATTTCCCCCACACTTAAACTCTTGCTTGTCCTCAAGCAATTACATCAAATCAATTGAGAAATCTATCATAGATTATACAAACTTTCTTTTCATCATTCCAAGTATCTATTCATTTGTAATTCATGACTTGTAATTTAATGTCTACTACTTCAACCAAACCGGTTTCCTGTGATCAAATTACTATGGACAAAATTCAATAGCTAATCTAAACAAAACAAACTTTAATCCTCATGTTTAGCAAAAGAATTTTTATTCCAAAAGTAAATACTTAATCCACTAAGGAAAAACACCCAATTAAACTTCATTAGACATTAGCAAACATATAATCCTTGCAACATAAAGTAAAAGCATATAGTATCAACTCTTTCTATAGATTTTCTCCCTTTTCTAGTCTTGTTTTATTCAATGAATGTTTACATTCATGTCCTTTTGATTTATTCAAGCATCTGTTTTGACGGGTTTTTGCCCGCTTCTTTTCATGAACTTTCACCTTTTTTCGCCCTTATCGTTATAGTGAGTTCATTGAGTCGGCAACATCCCGAGCTCATCACTCAAGTGACCGGGTTTTGAGATACCCCTACGGACTCTTCCTCACTCTAACATTCAAGTTTGAATACTCTTAACTCAATTAGTTGAATCATTGGAGTAATGGCTATGCTTGATTCTTTTTTTTTTTTTTTTAAGTGTTATGATTGCTTTACAAACAACTTCAAAGAGTATACAGTAGCTAATATAACCTAGAAGTAAACTTGTTTATTTTTCACTTAGGGACTCGACTTACTCTTAGACTTCCAATTCTAAAGCTAAATACAAGGTAAATTTGTTTCTTAAAGATTTCACTACTTAATTTTAACCATGTATTCTAATCACAGCAGTGGGTGAGTAAAACATTTGAACAAGTCAATTTCACATTTTGTAGATGCTTATTACAACATTTAGTATAATCTCTAGATTTCATGATAATTTTGAAAAAATTTGGCTTAAAATTACTTAAGGACAAACATTCAGAGTATAAGTTAGTTCTCTATTCTCTATATTTTATTATCCTCTCCCCCACACTTAGCTTGCACAGTGTCCTCACTGTTCCTAATTTAGCACAATTGAAGAGGAATTAACAACATAAAGGACATTAGAGAATAAGAGAAAGGAAATATTGGTACTTCCCTGGTATTGGAGTGCTCCCTTTAAGCTCTGGAAAGTGTCATCTAATGATATGTATCCTTGCTGCAGCCGATCCAAAGAGTTCAAAACTACACTAAAATCAAAACAAACTAAACTAAAACAAAACAAAACTAAAACAAACCAAAACTAATGCAAAACAAAACTTGTTTTTTTTTTTTTTTTTTTACATGGGTTGCCTCCCATGAAGCGCCTTTCTTTAACGTCTTTAGCTAGACGTTCCTGGCTAAATATTCGAATAAGGATTTGGATTCCAGCCTTGGTGCCTGTGGTAATGGTTTAATAATATCCGCAACAAAAACAGGAGATGGGTTAATAACATCCGCAACAAAAACAGGAGAGATATCGTTAGGGTGTTTCATGGCATCATAAATGTTAAATCTAATTACTTCACCATCAAATTCCATAGTGAGGGTGCCATCATTTACATCGATTTTCGTTTTAGAAGTCTTAAGGAATGGTCGCCCTAATAATATCAGTGATGAAGTATGAAAATCACTATCATCCATGTCAAGCACATAAAAATCAGCAGGAAAAACCAACCCATTGACTTGAACTAAAACATCCTCTAGAACTCCCTCAGGATAAACATTGGACCTATCAGCAAGTTGAACAATAATACCCGTTTCCTTTAAAGGACCAACATTTAAACGTTGATAAACAGACAAAGGCATGACATTGATAGAAGCTCCTAGATCACACATGGCTTTAGCGATTCCAAGACTACCTATTTTGCAAGGAATGGCGAACATACCTGGGTCCTTACATTTAGGAGGAAGCTTCTTCTGAATAATAGCTGAAACATTTTCACTCACACTAATCTTTTCATTGCCTTTCAGCTTCCTTTTGTTAGTGCACAAGTCCTTGAGGAATCTAGCATAGCGCGGTATTTGCTTAATTGCATCAAGTAAAGGAATATTTACCTCGACTTTACGAAACGTTTCCAGAATCTCTTTTTCTTCCGCTTCCTTCTTAGATTTCGCTAATCTGGAGGGGAAAGGAGGTGGTATCAATGTGACCTTCGATGGCTCAACTGGAGACTTGCTAATCTGGTCGCCCTGCTGGCTCGGAGTCGAAGTCTCTTTCTTGGTCTCTTCCTCAAGATTAGACGGATGTCCTTTCTTATTTGATCCCTACAATTCTGTTCCACTTCTCAAGGTAATGGCATTAACGCTTTGCTTCGGGTTTGGAATAGTTTGAGAAGGTAACTTACTTTGAGTTTCTAACCTATTGACAGCTGAAGCAAGTTGGCTTACCTGATGCTCCAAGTTTTGAATGCTTTGCTTTGTTTCCTCCCGAAATTGTTTGGTATTCACAGCTAGAGACTTAACAATATCCTCAAGGGGCATACCTGAAGTGGAAGGAGCTTGGGGTACGTGGTGTGATGGCTTAGGCCGGAATTGTTGGAAACTTTGTGGGTTATTGCCATATCGGAAGTTAGGATGATCCCTCCATCCAGGATTGTAAGTATTCGAGTAGGGGTCATACTTCCTTTGCGGTTGTCCTAGAAATCCGCCTACAGCATTGGCGTGTTCATGATTGTCATCTTGCAATGTGGGGCACATGTCGGTCAGATGATTAGGAGCAGCGCAAATTCCACAAGCCTTCACCTGCTGCGTTTTTCCAAGAGCTAGCTGCTGCACAAGGGAGGTAAGATTAGAAATTTGATGTTCAAGGTTAGACACACTTACCTCATTTACCTTCCTTGAAGACGTATCGTGCCTATACCCAAATTGTTGTGAATTAGCAGCCATAATGGAGATCAATTCCCTAGCTTAACCAGGAGTTTTGTTTACTATGGCGCCTCCACTTGCAGCATCCATCATATTTCTTTCCATCGGAAGTAGGCCTTCGTAGAGATATTGGATGAGGAGTTGTTCGGATATCCCATGTTGTGGGAAGCTTGCACACAATTGTTTGAACCTCTCCCAATACTCATGAAGAGTCTCGGTGTCCCTTTGTTTTATACCACAAATTTCTCTTCTTATACCAGCGGCTCTGGATGCGGGGAAGAATTTATCCAAGAAGAGTCTCACCATATCAGTCCATGTGGTTATAGAACCTGGAGGCAAATAAAACAACCAATCTTTAGCTTTAGTACTTAAAGAAAATGGAAAAGCGCATAGCTTGATTTGATCGTCGGTTATTCCTTGTGGCCTCATACTAGAACACACTATATGGAACTCTTTCAAATGCTTATGAGGATCTTCATTCTCAAGACCATGAAATGTAGGTAGTAGATGTATCAACCTAGATTTCAATTCGAATTCCACGGCTAGTTCGGGGTAGTGAATACAAAGTGGTTGTTGATTCACATCCGGTGCAACCAACTCCCTTAAGGTTCTCTCGAGATTTTCCATGTCGTTCTCTTTTTCAGAATCAGACAAGTCCGATACTAAGTGCGGTCTAGTGGATGATCTAGCTTCTTGTCGCAGCCTCTTTAGAGTCTTCTCAATCTCCGGATTATAAGTTAGTTCACCTGTCTGAGAAGAACGAGTCATACAAGAATAGAAATAAATTTGACACCAATCCCCGGCAACGGCGCCAAAATTTGATGGGTGTCGAATCCAACAAAAATAAAACCTACTCCTAGACAATTATATGATTTGCATATAGTGGTGAGTAGGGTCGAATCCACAGAGATTGGTTAAACTTATTTCTATCCAAAGAGAATAAAAAGGAAAAGGAAAATGGGGGGTTTGGTTTGTGAATCGAATAAAGTTAAAACAAGATAAGAAAGTTGTATATTGATAAAAAGCCTAGCCAAAGGAATCAAGATAGTTTAATTCAAGGAATTGATCATCGATGCAAATGTTCTCTGTTCTTAGTTCTAGATAAACTGGTTATGGTTATTAACAAGCTCTAACAACCTATCTCTCCTTACTTCCTCGATAACCTCCGACAAGCGCTTTGAATTATTTCTCTTATTGATTAAACAACCCTAGACAAGCTCTTAGGATTTAATCTATCAATAGCATTAAGATCTAGAGAGACCACCAATTCATGCCAGTAGATTATAAGATAACCTATTTAAACATGATCACACACCTCCATAACATGAATTCGATCATCTCTTTTATAACCAAACATGTTATTGCGTCACTAAGACTAGAACAATCAAACAATTACGGATTTGACGTGCTAGTTGACAATATATTAACTTGCTAATTGAGTAGAAGAGCTCTATTCATACTAATCAACAAAGATAATAATGACAAAACGATTAGAAGATATATGAATACCCGAAAGCAAAGAATAGAATAAATACAAGTCAATTAGACCTCACAATTCGTGGAGAAGTAAACATCTATGACCCTTTGGCTAGAAAAGTAGCTTAGCTACTCATGTTCATCAATAAAACGAAAAATAAAAATAAAAACATAATGAACCCGGTTGCTTGCTCTGCCTCCGAGTTTCCTTCATGTCTCCAAGGTGATTCCAGATTCAAAGACTAAAGATTGTCCTAACCCTCTAGGGTTGGTTCTATTTATATTGTTAGGTGATAAGATCACATTATACTTATATTTTCTTTTGGACTTATATTAAATTTATTTCAATATTATAAGAAAATATAAAGAAATGATACTTAATGGTGTTTATTGTGAAAATACAGGTTTTGAGGACCCAAAAGTAAATTACAATTTAATTGAAGGAGTTTTTCACAAAATTGAAGAAGCCAGCGGAGGATAGCAATAAAGGCCGTCGGCCTTGGGCCGGCCTACATTCAAGGCCGCCGGCTTTGATCCGGCCTTAAAGCCGGCCTACATTCAAGGCCGCCGGCCTTGAACCGGCCTTCATTACTCCCCGGATATCCATCGCGAAAATCTCTCCAAAATCGTATCTTATTTAATTTGCTGACTCAAATCCTCATCAGATCAACCTTATCCCCCTCCTCTTTGGATCTATAAATAGGCCCCTTGTGTGAACCTTGAGAGCATCCTTTTTTTGTTTAGCATCCTTTTTTTTGTTTAGCATCCTTTTTTTGTTTAGCATCCCCTTTTGTTTAGAATCCCCTTTTGTTTTGAGAATCCTTTTGTTTTGATTCTTTGTTTAGCATCCTTGGTCTTTCTTTGAAATCATTAGAATTCCTTTACGAACTGTAGGATTTTATGTTTTCTTTAATTCCTTTACATTTCATGTTATTACAAATTTTAGTTTGAAGAAAGAAAGTTATTTTGCTAAAGTTCTTGAAGATTATAGCTATTGTTTCAATTACTTTATTTTCTTTTATGCCATTTATTAATTTATTCTTGTTGTTCAATATGAATTCCATTGCACCTATTTATTTCAATTGTTTTTATGCAATTCATACTATAATGTTCTAAATCATCCTTGTGGGAAATATGATGAAGCCATAATTCAAACTAAAATGATCATTGTATTCATGTTATAGGAAATGTAGATATGCGGAATTTTCATATAAGAAGTCCTGCTATGAATTGTATTTTGTAATTGAAATCAATGCATAGAAATGTAAATGACTCAAAAGAGAAATTTAGGTTTTATCAGGAATTCCTAAGTAAGATTTAATAATTCATGTGGAAGCAGCGTTATTGAATTTTATTAGAAATTGACCTAAGTATTTCATGCAATATTTTTATTAAATTTTTCACTAAGGGATTAGGAGAAATTATTTTAAAGATATTAGGCAATCATATAATTGGGAAATTTATGATTGTGAATTAGAATCCTCATTTGATTTGACTTAGCGGGAGCTATTAAATTAAATTGAGGTAACATTACTTTAACACTTAATAAAGGATTAAGGTTTTGTTAATTTCTTCTGAAAATCCATATAGCTATGAGTTATTATAACATGAAGGCAATATGATTAGTAGAATTAGGGTGGATTCTATTTCCCATCATCAATTCATCATTTTTCAACATAATTCTCTTTTTAAGCATTTAGTATAATTCATTCAATTCTCATCAAATATCTTCGTGGTTCGACACTCTTCTCTCACTATATTACTTGATCCGATCCGGTACACTTGCCGGTATTTATTCACGCTCATTTTATATCTCTTTTTGCGTGGATCATTAGGGGGTAGCATGTGATCTTTTGCTAGCAAGATACGAAAATATCTTTCCTTTTCCAAGTAGATTTCGAGAAGTGAAGATTCGTCTGCCTGGCACGCCTCAACACACGGCCATGGATCAAGACGTGCCATCCTCTGTGCATATTCTTCAAGTCTTCATCCGTGCCCAGTGTGAACCACGGTTAGACACACGGCCAGATTTCAAGCCGTGCCTTCATCTGTGCATAATCTTTAAGTCTTCATCCGTGTCCAGTGTGTACCACGGTTACACCCACGGCTAGATTTCAAGTCGTGCCTTCATCTGGTTGATGTTCCACACTTTCTTCTCCTTGGTCCTGGCTTCCACCACGGCTTCAAGCACGGTTTCTCCCACGGGTTCCACCACGGCCGTGCCTTAAGCCATGTCTCTCTCTGTTCAAAGTCCTCATTTTTGCCTTCTTGTCCAGTGTGTAACACGGTTTGAACATTGGCCGTGCCTCAAACCGTGCTTCCTCCGGTGGTGTAATTTCTTGTCTTGATCCAAGTTGTAGATGACTTCTCTAAAATACTTGAATTAGCATCCTTGACTCCATTTAACCTGATTTATCACGATGATAGAATTAAAGTACCATTTCCTTATGATTTCTATAAAATCAATAATAATTTAACACAATTTATACTATAAAGATTGAGTATAAAATGGCTCTATCAACGAGCTATATAATTTAATCTTCCTAGCAAGCTTCTCACTTCTTTAACGGAGCGTGGGGAAGGTAACTCTAATATAGACTTTACCTTATTAGGGTCGATTTTAATCCCTTCCTGGCTTATGACAAACCTTAACAACTTCCCCGTTGTGACCTCGAAAGTGCATTTCTCTGGGTTTAACTTGAGCTGGAATTTTCTCAGTTGTTTAAACAATTTCCTCAGGATATCTATATGGCTTTCTCCTTCTTTGGATTTGGCTATCATGTCGTCGACATATACTTCAACCTCTCGAAGCATCATGTCGTGAAGTATTGCGACCATGGTTCTCTGATACATTGCCCCAGCGTTTTTCAAACCGAAGGGCATGACTTTGTAACAGAAAGTTCCCCATGTTGTGATGAAAGTTGTTTTAGTTTTATCTTCTTCAGCCATTTTTATTTGATTATATCCTGAGAAACCGTCCATGAATGAGAAAAGATGGTTTCTCGCAGTGTTGTCTACCAGAACATCAATGTGAAGTAGGGGGAAGTTATCCTTTGGCGTAGCTTGGTTTAAGTCCCGGAAGTCTACGCATACGCGTACTTTTCCATTCTTTTTCATAACGGGGACTATATTTGCTACCCATTATGGGTAGTCGGATACTTTAATGAACCCTACTTCTAGCAGTTTCTTGACTTCTTCCTTAATCTTCAGCAAGATGTCAGGCCTAAATCTTCTCAGTTTTTGTTTTTTAGGTTTGATATCTTCCCTTGTGGGAAGCCTATGAACCACTATTGATTGGTCTAGCCCTGGCATGTCACTGTATGACCAGGCAAACACATCCGCATATTCCACTAATAGCTCGGTTATCTCACATTTTTGCTCGGCACTCAAACTGGTCCCGATTTTGAGGTTCTTAGGGTTTTCCATGCTTCCTAGATTTACTGTCTCCACAGGCTCGTCAATCGAAATTCTACTTTGTTCTTGTTTTTGCCAATTTTCTTGTATTATTTCGTGGACTAAGATATCGCCTTTAACAACTGACCCAGCAGCGTTGGAAACGATATCAGCGTTTTTACTTTCTACCTGCACGAAATATCCCTGATGTTCGATGGTAGGAGATCTGAATAACATAAAAGTGAAAGCATATATATAAGAAGAAAAACAAACTGTAGTTGAATTTGATAAAGATTCTCAATAAAATTTGTTTAATAATTTTTCTCTACTTTCGAGCTAACCTAGCGCTACTGATAGGATAACAAAACCAATTGTTCAGAGCCGGATGTTGGTTGGACGTGCGGGGGATTGACTTCCCTTTGCTGTCATCCTCTTCGTTTACCTGAAGCTCTTGAATGATGTTTGCCTTTCGGAAAGATTGTTGGAGAGGTGGGATGCACATCTGGGTGTCGATCGGCTTCCCCTTCATTCTGCCTTTGACACCTCTTGCTTGCGCTTCTTCTGCGGCCGTAGGATTGTACCCCAGTCCAAACGTCCTATGCTGCCCCTCTTTAAACTGATGGCCCTCCTTGCTGGTCACCATGTTCACTTCATTGAAAATCTGCAGCCCTAGGTCTTCTGAACCTTCTTCCCCAATATAAGGTATGGCAGTCTCTTTGTATATGGCGTAATCTTGTTCACCCAATACTGTAACTATCTGCCCGCTTGCAATGAACTTGACCCTTTGGTGGAGACTAAAGGGGATGGCTCCAGCAGCATGTATCTAAGGTCGTCCCAAAAGCAAGTTGAAAGACCTTGGGATGTCGAGGACCTGGAAAGCGATGTGGAATACTTGTGGACCAATTTCTACTGGTAGGTTCACTTCCCCCACTATGTCTCTTTTTGATCCGTCGAAAGCTCTGACCACCGTGGAGCTAGGTCTTATGTTGCTTGGATCGACCCCCAACAAGTCGAGCGTTGCCAATGGGCAAACGTTGAGGGATGATCCGTTGTCGATGAGTACCCGGGAGACAATGGTGTCATTGCACTTGACCACTATGAATAATGGTTTGGTATGTTAGTCTCCCTCCTCTCCTAGCTCTTCCGGAGAGAAAGATATCTGGTCCATTGTAAAGATAGAGTCCGCCACGTGACCTATTTTGTCTGTAGCGATGCCCTCTAGGACCTGAATCTGTTTCAGTACTTTAAAGAGTGCTTCCCTGTGGGGCTCGGATGTTATGAGAAGGCCCATGAGTGATATCTGTGATGGAACTTTATTTAATTGTTCCATGATCTTGTATTCACTCGCGTTGACCATCTTTGTAAATGCAGCGAGTCCCCCTTCCTCTTCTTCTCCTTTCTCCACATTGGGTTCTTCAGTCGGGCCTTTATACTTTGGATCGTATAATCTCCCAGAGCGGGTGATGCCTCCCACCATAGGAGGCCGCTCTTGTTCGAGGGTTCGATAGTCGAATGGTGCAGCCTTGTAATTCTCTGCCGCTATCAGAACATTGAATACATATCTTTTTCTTGGGATTTGTACCTCAGCTGATTGTCCCTCGTAGCATTGTATAACCCTAGGCTTCTGATGAGAGTTGATCATGTTGATAGTCTTCCCCTCTTCCTTTGACGGGTTGTATTCTTTCTTAAATTCTGGTCCCCATCCACTAGGCGGCCCCTGCTCAGTCGGGGTATAAGAATAGTTTACTAAATACTGAAATCTCTCGTGTGATTCTCCTAAAGTGCCGATTGTTGGGTCTCCAGCTAACCACCTTCTTTTAATGTGTGCTTTCGGTGCTTCTTCTGGCGCTTGATGGGGTTGCTTCTTCTATTAGTCTGTCGTCTTCTGCTTAGGGGCTTCCTTAGGAGCCGACTCCTCAGATGTGATCATGTTAATGGTGGGCTTGTGATTAGGTAGCGGGTTGGTGTTGACATTGGGTGCTGGGGTGTTCATAAAATCCAGCTGTATGATTCTTGCATCGATTAAGTCTTGGATCTTATGCCGGAGCCTCCAGCACCTATCTGTAGAATGCCCCTCCTGACCCATATGGTAGTCACACTTGAGGCTTGAGTCGAAATTCTTGGGCTTGTACCGATCGTTGGGGATCTCGAAGCTGATCAAGTTGTCTGCCCTCAACCGAGCAAAGACCTGACTGAGCGGTATGGGGATTGGAGTGAACTGCCTTGGGGCCCTGGCGGCTTGGGTGTGACCTATCGTGGGTTGTTGGGCTGGGGTACTCGTGGTTTGGAATGTCACACGAGTCCTAGATTTTTCTGCCTTACCGGAGTGGACCGTGCTGACAGTGGACTCTTTAGCTCTGTTTCCTTCTAAAGGCCTTTGTGTCGGTGTGACCCTAGGAGGCTCCATTGTTTGGAGTCTGCCAGTGGTGATGGCATTCTCAATCCTGCATCCCGCAGCCACTACCTCTGCAAAACTGGATGAGGTCTGGCCTACTAGGTATGAAAAGTAGGTCTTGTCCAGGGTATTGACAAATATGGATGTCAATTCCTTCTCAGATATCGGGATTGCTACCCTGGCGGCCTGGGCTCTCCAGCGCTGAGCATACTCCTTGAATGGCTTAGCATGCCTTTTTCGGAGACTCCCCAGGTCGATTACAGATGGGGCGACTTCGATATTGAACTTATATTGGTCATAAAACGCCCGGGCTAGCTTCTCCCAAGTATTGACAGTATTGGAGTTCAGGTGGGCATACCAGACCAGTGCAGGGCCTGTGAGGCTATCTTGGAATGTCTGGAGCATGAGCTGGTCGTATTGAGCATACTTGCTCATTTTCCGGGCATATAGCTTGGTATGCATTTTGGGATAGCCGGTCCCATCATACTTTTCGAAATCTAGGGTCTTGAACTTCTCAGGGTATACCTCTTCCCTGTATGCTGGCGGATTGGTGATCCCGACTTGTTCAAAACCATCAGGGCCCTCAATCGTTTTCATCTTGTCATGGAGCTGCTAGAAGAGTCTCTTCTCTACCTCCTTCTGTCTCTCTTCCATCTCTCTCTTCAAGTCGTCAGAGGTTGGTCCCTGGTTGATCTTTGGCTCATATTCAAAAGCTGGGTTGAGGTGGGAATTGATTTCTTCATACTCCGGAGGCTGTCCCTCCACTACTTTCCCTTTCCTGGCCCCTGAATGTTCTTTCTGGGTTGGCTGAGTGGTGCGAAGGAGGCCGATGCTTTCAGTTAGGAGGTGGACCTGGGCAGCCAATTGTTGGACCGTTTGTTCTAGGGATACGATCCTGAAGTCTGAGGCAGCTTCAGCATTTGTGTTGTTGCGGTTGTCGCTACTGTTGGCCATTTTTGTTCTTGAATGTGTGAGAATTGGACTTCTGGGAGGGTTCAGTTGCTTGGGAGCTATTTTGATACCTGGGCGCACATTTTGTTTTTTATTTTAGTATGATGTATGCAAAAATGATATGCATGTGTCACGCGGATGCTAAAAATAAAAGGGTTGACAATTGATTGACAATGTAATATTGAAACTTTACTTTTATTAATATTGAAAATTTTGGAGTTCGATAATCAAAATAAAAGATTACAAATAATGATCTATTTCCTTGCTCTTTTAGTCTTCTATTGTGGAGACTCAGGCTTCCCATTGATGACAGCTTTTAATTCTTTGACTTTCGCTTGGGTCTTCTCCAATTGTGCTTCCAAGGCCTTGTTCCTTTGGTCGGATTCTTTGAAACGTCCCTTCCAGATGTCTTTCTTATGATCTGCAGCTTCAAAGTATACCTCCATTTGGGCCTTGACCTGTTCTAGGTATACTTCTGTCTCTGGATTGATCTTGTCTGGTCTTGGTTGGGTGACGTCTGGAGCCCGGTATGCTTTTTCCGCTGTTTGGTATAGATGGCGGATTACAAACTCTATGGTGGCTCGGTGTTTTCCCACTTCGCCATCTAATTCCCCGAGGTCCACATTCGGGCTTTCAATTCTGGCTTCCCAAAGTGCTTTGACTTCTGCCAGCTTAGCAAACTTCTCGGCTACCAATAGGTTCGGATCTTGGTATTCAAAGGTGACTGCTTCCAGAAAGGGCCGATAAACTATATCTTGGATGGTACCAAACTGGCGGACCACTGAGTTGGGGTGATATCCAATACATCCGCTGATTCCGATTAAAGGTACTGCTTGGAAGTTTCTGCAGGTCAAGATGATTTTGTTACAGCAACTCCACCTGGCTGTCTACAGAATATCCTCAGCACTGAAACTTCTAAGTACCTCTACCCAACTGTGGCTGGTAAGGTCGTCTTGTAACTTCACATTTTCTATACATGAGTTTACGAGATCCACCTGCTGGGCTAAGGTTTTTCAGACCATGTTCAACCCGAAGCACTTAAGGTGGCTTACAAACCATATCAGCAGAAGGTTGAGGCTTGAGCGAAGGATCCCATGGCCTTTCTTCTTGAGGAAATTCAAGTTCCGGATCTGTTCAGCCAGTAGAGCTGGGATGTAAGATCTTCCCTCTAGAAATTGGGTTACCAGCTCTGCAACCCGGTAGTGAATATAGAAGGTCCCGGTGGGGAACAGTATGGTGGCGAAGGTTGTCAAGATGAAAGCGTTCACCCTTCTCTGTCTGTAAGTTTTGGGGTCCCCACACAGTATGTCCTTTCTATCCCCATTGTCCTCTCGGGCAATGAACCAGGCTTCTAAATCATCCATACGTATGCAATATCCATTACCGTCTGCCAGGGCTTTGTTGACGGCTGTCTTACGGATGCCTAATAATCTGCTGAAGGTACCGGTTGGCCCGGCCTCAAGGTCTGGTGCGTATATTTGATCAGTCAGTGCTGGACCCTGTAGCAACTGGGTGTACTCCTCCAAGGTAGGGGTGATCTCATGCGGCCCGATAAAGAAAGCAGCGGGTTCTGATACGAACCACGCCAACTCGCGACGAAACCCAATACCAATACGTTCGGAAATTCGTTGCCTAAGACGCCCAAACACCTAAAGTGGAAAACCGCGACTCGTTGTCTATAAGCGAGACAAGAACCTTGGTATAAAAGTGAAGACGCCACAATCGGGATGGAAAACCGATTGATAAGTCGGGATGAACGCCACGGAAATCAATCCGATAAGTTCGAATTAAGTTCTTGAAGAACCAAGAGAGGTGCCTCTCAAAAGTGTTTAATGTTCAATGATGTCTTATCTCTAATGTTCTAAACCCTAGGAGCTTTTATACTAGGGTTACAATTCGTGTAAAAAACAAGTCCAAAATGACGTAGTTTAGTTAAGTGACATAAAAACGCGAAACAGAACAAGCTGGCAGACAGGGGATACACGGCCTATGTACACGCCCGTGTACTTTGGCCGTGTACTTGTCTGTGCAACTTCTGGCAACATGCATGCCCGTGTACGTTGACCGTGTATCTGTCTGTGCAACTTCTGGCAACATACACGCCCGTGTACTTTAGCCGTGTATCTTTCTGTGGATTTGCTTGACTCCATACACGGCCGTGCCTTTTAACCGTGTATGATTCTAGGCAATCTTGAGAGTCCTACACGGCCGTGCCTTGAAAGTACACGCCCTCTTCAACCCGTGTCCAGTATAACTTGTACAAAAGCAAGGGTCTTCCAATGGTTGTTCCAATCCGTTCCAACTCCATGATTGCTCCAATCCTTTCCGGCTTCATGGACAACCTTTATTAACCCGATAAGTGCTTCCTTGAATCGTTTTGCTCGATTTCTTGTGATCGGTCCAGGCAGCACTTCAAGAGGATCCACATTTCTTCTTCCGGCTTGGCTCTCATCCCGGATCTCATCATTCCCCTCCTCTTGAAAAGGATTTGTCCTCAAATCATTTCCTGCATCAAATGGACTCAGATCAATAACATTAAACATGACACTTACTGGATACTTACCTGGTAAATCTTTCTTGTATGCTATATCATGGATGTATTCAAGAATTTGAATTGGTCCATCGCCTTTAAGAAGTAATTTAGATCTACGCTGTACGAGAATCCGCTCTTTATGCATGTGAACCCAAATCCAATCTCCAGGTTCAAAAACAGCTTGTCGATAACCCTTGTTGGCTTGTTTCACATACTGCTCAGTTCTTCGCTCAATGTTTAGCCTTCTCAAGAAATCTGCCTTAAAATCAGCTTCAAAACTCACAAACTTGTTAGGTTGTAATGGCAATAAATAAATAGTAACCAATGGATTAAAACCATACACAATCTCAGATGGTGAACAATGAATAATGCTATTTAAAGCCCTATTACATGCAAACTCCACAAATGGTAGGCAATCCTTCCAAGTCCTAATGTTCTTCCCTATGATTGCCCCTAACAATTGAATTAATGTCCTATTAACCACATCAATTTGCCCATCAGTTTGTAGGTGACAGATAGTTGAAAACATCCATTTAGTTCCAAACTTTTCCCACAATACTCTCCAATAATGACTCGAAATCTTTACATCCCGATCACTAACAATGCTACTAGGTATACCATGCAGACGTAATACCTTTCTAAAGAACAATTCAACAATGTATATAGCATCATCAGTTTTATGACTAGGAATGAAATGAACTATTTTAAAAATCCTATCCACAATCACAAAATTAGAATCTCGACCATGCTTAGGCCTAGATAATCCTAACACAAAATCTATGGAAATATCTATCCAAGGCTCATGAGGAATGACACTATACTCATATAACCAATCTAAGAAGTCATCTAAACACGGAATGGGATGATGATACTTTACCTTAGGGTTGTTGATGGCGCGGCAGTCAACACGCATCCTCCATATCCCATCCTTCTTAGGCACCAAAATCACAAGCACTGCACATTGACTCATGCTCTCCCTCACGTTCCCCTTCTCCATTAATTCTTCAACCTGCCTTTGGAGTACCTTTGCTTCCTCCTGGGTGTTCCTGTAAGCTGGCTTGTTTGGAATCGATGCTTTGGGTACAATGTCAATCTGGTGCTCAATACCATGAACAGGTGGTAATCCCTTTGGAATCTCCTCAAGAAAGACATCTTCAAAGTCCTGCACAAAAGACACAACCACACTAGGCAAAGAGTTAGATAATTCGTTAGTAGTCAAACATGTTTCCTTAAAAACCAGAAACAACATAGGTTGCTTCATCACTAACGCTCTGCTCACTACACTCGCTCTTGCCACACAACTTTCCTTTTGCAAGGCTGCCCTCTCCTTTTCACTCACCACCAAAGTTGATTCCCCTTCAACTTGGCCTCTCACACTCTTTCCAGCCTTCCTCTCCTTTTCCTTTTGATCTTGACTTTTATATTTTTTTTTCTTCTCATTGTCTTTTACTCTCTCACTCTCACTCTGCTTTTCACTCACCTTAAGTTTTGCAAATGACTGTTGTAGCTACAACTGATCCTCATACACTTGTTTAGGTGTTAAAGGTTTAAGATTAAAAGTTTTTCCTTGGTGAACAAGCGTATACTTGTTAGAAAAGCCATCATGAACAACCTTCCTATCAAATTGCCATGGCCTCCCCAACAACACATGACATGCTTGCATTGGCACTACATCACATAACACCTCATCCTCATACTTACCAATGCGAAACCCAATCAAGGCTTGCTTACTTACCTTAGTCTCACCACTATCATTCAACCACTGCAATTTATATGGACTAGGGTGTCTAACAGTTTTGAGCCCCAGCCTCTCAACAATAAAATTGCTCACTACATTGGTGCAACTCCCTCCATCAATGATCAAACTACAAATGTGATCTCCTAAATAACATCTAGTATGAAATATATTTTCTCTTTGCACCTCCTCTTCTTCCTTCACCTGCACATTCAGCGCTCGCTTCACTACTGCCACTAGCCTTCCCATTGCAGGCTCCTCATCATCACTAACATCCTTTAATGGTGGCATATCATCTTCTTCACTATCCCCCTCAGTCTCATACTCACCATCATCACGCAAAAATCATCACACGCCTATTTGGACATTGACTAGCAATATGGCCTCTACCTTGACATTTAAAGCATCTAATGTCACGATTTCTAGAAGTAGAAGATTCAGGGTTACCTTGATTACCAGGAGTAGAACCCGCTTGCCTCAGCTCCCCTTTTGGTTTGGTAGGTAAAGGCTTTTCTTCCTTCTTCCATTGATTAGTCTTCCAAGTGGATGAACCATTACCCTGTTGAAATCGTGCACTACTACTACCCTTCTGCTTGTGCTGGTTCTCAACCTTTATAGCCATGTGAACCATATCCTCCAATTCTACATAATGCTGCAATTCAACCACATTTTGGATTTCTCTATTCAACCCAGCAAGGAATCTAGCCATTGTAGCCTCTCTATCATCTTCTACATTCGCCCTAATCATAGTGACTTCCATCTCCTTGAAGTACTCATCTACACTTCGGCTTCCCTGCCTCAGAGTTTGCAACTTGTTGTGCAATTCACGATAGTAATACGCAGGTATAAATCGCTTTCTCATCACTCTTTTCATCTCCCCCCAAGACTCAATAGGTGGCTCGCCACTCCTTCTATTCAACATTAATTGATCCCACCACACTATAGCATAATCTGAAAATTCAATGGCAGCAAGTTTCACCTTCTTTCTCCCACTATAGTTGTGACAATCAAACACCATCTCCACCTTTTTCTCCCATTCTAAATACGCCTCGGGATCATTCTTCCCTTGGAAAGGAGGAATCTTCATCTTTATGCTACTCAATTGATCATCCTCTCTATTCCTATCTCCTCTATCTTCCCAATCTCTAGTCCCTCTATTCCGACCACTATACCCTCTATAACTCCCAACAAAAGGCTCATCAAAGTCATCACCCGACATTTCATCTCCACCCCTCGGTACTCTCCTAGAACGACTCTCCCTCTTATGCCCTTGGAATACGTTTGTGGATTGCTCTAGTCTTTGCTCCACCGTCTCATGAATTTGTTCCATTCCTTCTTGGAACATCCTCTTCATTTCTCCCCTCAACGCCTCAATTACTAAACTAGCATCAAACCTTCCCCTCTCACCTTCCGGAGAATGTTGTCTCGACATAGTTCCTACAGAAAAGATTAGTACAACACAAATATATATATGATCAAACCTCACGATACACTCCCTTACGTGTTTCGCTCAAATGATGATATCACACAGTCACTCGTGTATTCTCACAAACAACGATGATATCACTCACCAATTTCCTCTTCTCAATTCTCTTGGAACTAACCCGAACTACAACAATTTCCTTCCGTAGAATTCAAAACCAACTCTAGGGTTCGTAAAATTTTCCTCTATTTTTCTATCCGAATTTTTTTTTTGTCTCTGTTTTTTTTTTTTTGGCTTTTGATCACGTTTCTCTTTTCTTTTCTTTTCCCTTCTTTTTTTTTTGTCGTGATTTTTACTCTTTTTTTTTTTTACAATCGACTAGTAAATACTACACTATCAAAAGACAATTAATATTGCGGAATTGAACACGATAATTGATATGAACGATTGGAGTTAGGGTTTTTGATATTACCTTCCTCAACCGAACTTGATGTTTTGACAAACCTAAGCTCTGATACCAAACTGATACGAACCACGCCAACTCGTGACGAAACCCAATACCAATACGTTCGGAAATTCGTTGCCTAAGATGCCCAAACACCTAAAGTGGAAAACCGCGACCCGTTGTCTATAAGCGAGACAAGAACCTTGGTATAAAAGTGAAGACGCCACAATCGGGATGGAAAACCGATAGATATGTCAGGATGAACGCCACAGAAATCAATCCGATAAGTTCGAATTAAGTTCTTGAAGAACCAAGAGAGGTGCCTCTCAAAAGTGTTTAATGTTCAATGATGTCTTATCTCTAATGTTCTAAACCCTAGGAGCTTTTATACTAGGGTTACAATTTGTGTAAAAAACAAGTCCAAAACGACGTAGTTTAGTTAAGTGACATAAAAATGCGAAACAGAACAAGCTAGCCGACAGGGGATACACGGCCTGTGTACACGCCCGTGTACTTTGGCCGTGTACTTGTCTGTGCAACTTCTGGCAACATACACGCCCGTGTACGTTGACCGTGTATCTGTCTGTGCAACTTCTGGCAACATACACGCCCGTGTACTTTAGCCGTGTATCTTTCTGTAGATTTGCTAGACTCCATACACGGCCGTGCCTTTTAACCGTGTATCTAGCCGTGTATGATTCTAGGCAATCTTGAGAGTCCTACACGGCCGTGCCTTGAAAGTACACGCCCTCTTCAACCCGTGTCCAGTATAACTTGTACAAAAGCAAGGGTCTTCCAATGGTTGTTCCAATCCGTTCCAACTCCATGATTGCTCCAATCCTTTCCAACTTTATGGACAACCTTTATTAACCCGTTAAGTGCTTCCTTGAATCGTTTTGCTCGATTTCTTGTGATCGGTCCAGGCGGCACTTCAAGAGGATCCACATTTCTTCTTCCGGCTTGGCTCTCATCCCGGATCTCATCAGGTTCGATTTCCCATAATTGGAGCATGGCCCGAACTAAAGGCAAGTTCACTTCTATCTTTGTCAGTGAGAGGATGGAGCTGATCTTTTGCTGGATGAAGGCCTGCTCCTCTGGGTTGTACAAGGTAAACCAATGGTCCAGAACCAACTTTGGGTCCAAAGGTTTGTACACCCGAATTTCTTTGCGGAGGAGGTGGTCGACTACGGTGCTAGCCATCTATTATAATAAGAAATTGCCTATTTACAAACAGAACTATGAAAGCATTACAAGGAAATAAATTTGAAGTCCATGAACAAAATAACAAACCATTACATTGCTACCAATTGTCAACCCCATGATGTTATGTATGCAAGCAGGTTGGTTCTAACTGGTTCCCGAGCTCTATGGCCTCCCGCATTCTCGGAGAAATGGATCTCAAGCCATATCGAAGCATTGGGTGGGGTAGCCTAATCGGTCCTGAACGGTGAATCAACTCACTTCGCCCGAAACCTACACAATGGCTCCCCGTCTTAGGTTTCTAGGACGGTCCAGGTTCGACCGCATCTACTCACATAAACATTATGCATGCAAACCCCCACAAAAACTGAAAATCTAACTAATCCCTGAAACGTTAGTAATAGAATAACGATTGAAACACATTTCTTAAAGAGAACAATTCGAAGAGATTCAGGTGGCTAACCTACTAGCATGGTTCCCTAGTGGAGTCGCCATCCTGTCGAGTATAATTTTTGTGTTCCCATTCTTAATCTGATCTAGACTAGACCCTATGCTCATCTAATGTAGATCCTCGACTTGACTTAGGAATTTCGTTTGATTTTTGGAGTCGCCACCCAACTGTTGTTGGGAAATATTGAATTAAGACTAAAGGAGCGGATTAGTCTTAATTTGGACCACTAGTCGTCGTTATTTCCCCTTCTCGTTTTTGAAAAGAGGAAAAGGGAAAACAAGAGTTTCTAAGTCCGGAGGCTAACCTATTAAAACCTTACGGTTACCACCTAATCTCCTAAAATTGTTCCTATTTAGAAATGTGTTTCATTGTGTTTCTGTTACTTTTTATTATGTTTTTGAATTATTTCAAGAAAATGATTTTTTTATTTCGTTTTATGGGTTGACCCGAATGGGTGCCTACGTACCTGCTATCCAGGATCAAACAAGTCGTAGTTCGCTTTTCTGAAAATATTTAATGGGTTTGTGAATTTTAATTTGAAAATCTCTTTCACTTTATGTTTTTTACCATTTTCGGGATTTTTCTAAAAAATCTAAACCTAAGCTTAGTAATTTGATCTTTGAAAATGATTTTTAGGGGAAAATATCAATTTTGGATTTATTTGAGGAAAATGGTTTTTCTAAGTGCTAAAACTCATTTTTTTATCCATTTTTATAATTTTTGAATTTTCATGATTTTATGATTTTTTTGTAAATTTTTGTGATTTTATGATTTTTTTATTATTTTTATGATTTTTATGATTCTTCTTCTATTTTTTATAATTTTTCTAAGTTTTCATGATTTTCATAGTTTTTTATTATTTTTATGATTTTTGGTTGATTTTTTATAATTTTTGAATTTTTGCTAAAAATTTTATTCTAAACTATTATTTATCCTATTTTGAAATCTAAAATTTTATTACTTCTTCTAATATTTTTATCTGCATTTTTATTATTTTTTATTTTTCTTTTTATTCATTTTATTGTTTTTTTATTATTATTATTTTTTTTACTGCATTATTAAATCGTAAAAATCTAATTTCTACATTTTCCTATTTATGGAAATAAAACATAAAGCATAAATAAATAACTAAATAAATAACCAACAAGTAAATAATCAAATAATAAATCAAATAAATACAAGTAAAATAAATAAGCAAAATTCGAAAAAAATAAATAAATAATCCGAAAAATTCGACTTACTTGGATCTGGGTCGGTGCGCGGGTCGGGTTGGATCGGGTCGGGTCGGTCGGACACGGCGGTGGAGAGGGCTCGTTCACAGCGTTTCGGCGGTCTTTTGCAACGGGTGAGGTATAGAATCCTAGCTTCTTGAGGGTGCTGAATCCAATGGTGGCGGTGGTTTGCTCCCAGATCGTCTCCTGGTGGTGGTTCAACTCCGGTCGGTGATCGCGATTTTGGTTCTCCTCCGGTGCTCTCCGATTTGCTCTCTTTTCTCACTTTCTCTCAATTCTGATCTCTGATTTGGCTTCCTCTACTCCTCCTCTATTTATAGGTGTTTAAAATCGAGCTGGATAAGCTCGGATTTCCGCCAATCAAAGCAAATCAGATCGACGGTTAAATAAACCAACTCCAATTCATGCAAATCCTTTTGATTTGTTGAGATTTGATTCTAATTTGATGATGTTTATCTCAATTTTGTTGAAGATCTATTGGATTTGTGCAAAAAATCAGATCGAAACAGCCAAAATGCGAATTTTTTCTTCCGCCGGCGATCTCGATCCCGAGGTAGAAGACGATCACGCGCCTGGTGCGTGCATTTCCTCCAACCAATCGGAAGCTACCACGTGTCCTGGATAAGTAAGAAAATGCAAAACGCAAAAACTGCTTCCCCCACGATTCGAACCTGCAACCGAGGCCCGCCGCGCGTACCTTAGCCCGTGGTCCGGACCAGCTGGGCTAGCCCAATTTCCTGATTTTTCTAATTTCACAAATTGCATATATGCAATGCGATTTTTTTATTTTTTTGTACTTTTTGAAATTTCAAAAATTTGTAAAAATTATTTATTATTTATTATTGCCATTTCTGAAATCATTTTTTCAAAATTGATGTGTTTTCCTATTTATTTTTATTTTTTGGATATTTTTATTATTTATGCTAAATTAAAGAAAAATTGAAAAAAAAAATTGGAAAAAATTAAGAATTGATTATTATCAATTATTATTCATTTCTAAGGCAAAAATGGGGTGTTTACATAAAGGAATCACTATAGTTTAATTCGTAGAACTGATCATTAAAGCAAATATTTTCTATTCTTTATCTAAGATAAACTGCTTATGGTTATTAACAAGATCTAATAACCTATCTCTCCTTACTTTCTTGATAATCAAAACAAGCTCTTTGATTACTTCTCTTATTGATTAAACAACCCTAAACAAGCTCTTAGGATTTAATCTATCAATAGCATTAAAAACAAGAAAGACTACCAATTCATGCTAGTAGATTATAAGATAACCTATTTAAACAAGATTATATATCTCCATAACATGAATTTGACTATCTATTCTATAATCAAACATGTTATTGTGTCACAGAAACTTGAACTATCAAACAATTACGGACCTGACGTACTAGTTGACAATATATTAACTTGCTAATTGAATAGAAGAGCTCTAATTCATACCAATCAAACAAGATAATAATAACAAAACATTCAGAAGATATATAAATACCTAAAAACAAAGAATATAATAAAAACAAATCAATTAGATCTCACAATTCTTGAAGAATTAAACTTTTGATGATCCTTTGGCTAGAAAATCTGTTTAGCCACACATGTTCATCATCATTCGAAATCAAAGAGTGAAAAAATATGAAAAGTCTTTGTTTCAGGTGTCTCTTGCTTTTCCTATTCGGTTTCTTCACTCCTCAACTCCCCCTTTTTGGAAAACGAAGAGATATATATAAGAAAACCGAAAGATCTCCTTAAACGGCCAAACTTATCCATATACACGGTTTTAACTCACTGTTATACACGGCCGTGTACTTTAACCGTGTAAGCTTCTGTTGGTTCTTCAAGCTAGATACACGGTTGTGTACTTTAACCGTGTAAGCTTCTGTTGGTTCTTCAAGCCAGATACAGGGTCGTGTACTTTAACCATGTAAGCTTCTGTTGGTTCTTCAAGCTAAATATACAGTCGTTCTCTGGAAATACACGCCCATGTACTTCCCTTGTACGCCGGCGGTGTAAATCCTTGACTTTGATCCAAATTGTAGATGACTTCTCTGAATCACTTGAATTAGCGCTCTTGACTCCATTAAACCTGATTTATCACCATAATAAAATTAAGTACCATTTCCTTATGATTTCGATAAAATCAATAATAAATTAACACAATTCATACTATAAAGATTGAGTATAAAATGGCTCTATCAAATTCCCCCACACTTAAACTCTTGCTTGTCCTCAAGCAATTGAATCAAATCAATTGAGAAATCCGTCATAGATTATACGAAATTTCTTTTCATCATTTCAAGCATCTATTCTTTTATAATTCATGACTTGTAATTTTAATGTCTACTGCTCCAACCAAACTGGTTTCCTATGATTAAATTACCATAGACAAAATTTAATAGCTAATCTAAACAAAACAAACTTTAATCCTCATGTTTAGCAAAAGAACTTTTATTCCAAAAGTAAATACTTAATCCAATAAGGAAAAACACCCAGTTAAACTTCATTGGATATTAGCAAGTATATAATCTTTGCAACACAAAGTAAAAGCATATGGTATCTACTCTTTCCCTAGATTTTCTCCCTTTTTATTATAAGTCTTATTTCATTCAATGATCTTTACATTCATATTCTTTTGATTTAATCAAGCATCTATTTTGACGGGTTTTTGCCCGCTTCTTTTTCATGAACTTTCGCCTTTTCCGCCCTTATTGTTATAGTGAGTTCATCGAGTCGGCAACATCCCGAGCTCGTCACTCAAGTGACCGGGTTTTAAGATGCCCCTACGGACTCTTCCTCACTCTAACATTCAAGTTTGAATACTCTTAACTCAATTACTTGAATCATTGGAGTAATGGCTATGATTGATTTTTTTTTTTTTTTAAATAAAAGATCACTGAGGAGAAAGTTTCTTCTACCTCTTTCACCAAGTGTTATCATTGTTTCAAAAACAACTTCAAAGAGTATATAGTAACTAATTTAACCTAGAAGTAAACTTGATTATTTTTCACTTAAGAACTCGACCTACTCTTAAACTTCCAATTCTAAACCTAAATGCAAGGTAAATTTGTTTCTTAAAGATTTCACTACTTAATTTTAACCAAGTATTCTAATCACAGCAGTAGGTGAGTAAAGCACTTGAACAAGTCAATTTCACATTTTGTAGATACTTATTATAACATTTAGTACAATCTCCAGATTTCATGAAAATTTTGAAAAATTTGGCTTAAAATTGCCACATAATGCTTAAGGACAAACATTCAAAGTATGAGTTAATTCTCTATTCTCTATATTTTATTATCCTCTCCCCCACACTTAGTTTGAACAGTGTCCACACTGTTCCTAATTCAGCACAATTAAAGAGGAATTAAAAACATAAGGAACATTAGAGAATAAGAGAAAAGGAATACTGGTACTTCCCTGGTATAAAGTGTAAAGTGATTGGAGTTCTCCTCTTAAGCACGAGAGAGTGTCATCCGATGATATGTACCATTTCTGCAGCTAATCAAAAGAAAAAAAAATCAAAACAAAACAAAAATAATTTTTTTTTTTTTAACATGGGTTGCCTCCCATGAAGCGCCTTTCTTTAACGTCTTTGGCTAGACGTTCCTGGTAATTTAATCACAATACTCGGGGTAAGTTAAACTGGTTTCTTCAATATTACACACTTGAAATCCTTCATAAAAAGGTTTCAAGCGACGACCATTGACTTTGAAAGTCTTACCAGTTTCAAGACTTGCGATCTCAGCTGCACCATGTGAAAATATGTTAGTGATAACAAAAGGACCAACCCACCGTGATCGTAGTTTTCCAGAAAACAACTTCAATCGAGAGTGATAAAGTAATACTTTTTGACCCACAGAAAAATTCTTTCGAGAAATCATTTGATCATGAAAATCCCTTGTTTTTTCCTTGTAGATTTTAGTACTCTCATAAGCTCCTCTTCGAATTTCCTCAAGTTCTTGTAATTGAAGTTTTCTGTGCTCACCAGCCTCATCCATTTGCATGTTACATTGTTTTACAGCCCAGTACGCCCTATGTTCCAACTCCACAGGGAGGTGACACGGTTTGCCAAATATCAAATGGTAAGGAGACATACTTATAGGGGTCTTGTAAGCTGTCCGGTAGGCCTATAATGCATCTTCAAGTCTTGTGCTCTAATCTTTCCTGCTTGGATTGACAGTTTTTTCCATAATAGACTTGATTTCTCGATTTGAGACTTCTGCTAATCCATTGGTTTGAGGGTGGTATGCGGTGGAAGTGTGATGAGTGACCTTGTACCTTTTAAGCAGAGTTTCCACTACTCTATTACAAAAGTGTGTGCCACGATCACTGATAAGAGCCTTTGGTGTCCCGAACCTAGCAAAAATATGAGATTTGACAAAATCCACAACAACTTTGGCATCATTAGTTCGGGTCGCTTTGGCTTTCACCCACTTTGAGACATAATCCACAGCAAGAAGGATGTAAACATTACCGAAAGAAAGAGGAAAAGGACCCATAAAATCAATACCCCATATATCAAATATTTCACAAGCAAGAATAGGGGTAAGTGGCATTTGGTCTCTATGTCTTAAGTTGCCAACTTTTTGACATCGTTCACAAGACTTACAAAACATGTAAGAATCATGAAACAAGGTAGGCCAAAACAGCCCACACCCTAACACTTTTTAAGCTGTCCTCTTAGGGCCAAAATGTCCACCACATGCATATGAGCGACAAAATTGCAAGACAGAAGGAATATCGTCTTGAGAAATACACCTTCTAATGATTTGATCAGCACAATGTTTCCACAAATACGGATCATCCCATACATAGTACTTAGCATCAATTTTAATTTTATCTTTTTGAGCCCTAGACAAATCACTTGGTAATGTCTTAGTAACCAAATAGTTGACAATATCAGCATACCAAGGAATTGTCTTTTGGATAGAAAAGAGATGGTCATCTGGAAAATCATCTTGTAGTGGTATTGACCCTTCACTGATAAGTATTCTATTGAGGTGGTCGGCAACTAAGTTTTCGAAGCCTTTCCTATCGCATATTTCCAGATCTGATACGAACCACGCCAACCCATGATGAAACCCAATACCAATACGTTCGGAAATTCGTTACCTAAGACGCCCGAACACCTAAAGTGGAAACCGCGACCTGTTATCTATAAGCGAGACAAGAACCTTGGTATAATGTGAAGACGCCACAATCGGGATGAAAGACCGATTGATAAGTCGGGTTAAACGCCACAGAAATCAATCCGATAAGTTCAAATTAGTTCTTGAAGAACCAAGAGAGGAGCCTCTCAAAGATGTTTAATGTTCTAAGATGTATGTTCTCTCTCTATTCTAAACCCTAGGAGCTTTATACTAGGGTTACAATTCGTAAAAATACAAGTCCAAAACGACGTCACTTCAATAAGTGCGTAAAATAAGAAAACAACATAAAAGGCCGGCGTCGGGGAGATACACGGCTGTGTACACGACCGTGTACTTTGGCCGTGTACTTTTCTGTGCAAATTCTGGCAATATACACGACCGTGTACTTCTGGTCGTGTATCTTTCTATGGAATTGCTTGACTCCATACACGGCCGTGCCTTTGGCCGTGTATATGACCGTGTATGATTCTGTGTAACTTTGAGATTCTTACACGGCCGTACCTTGTAAATACACGCCCTCTTCACCCCGTATCCGGTATAACTTGTATAAGAGTAAGGGTCTTCCCATGGTTGTTCCAATCCGTTCCAACTTCATGATTGCTCCAATCCTTTCCGGCTTCATGGACATCCTTTATCAACCCGTTAAGTGCTTCCTTGAGTCATTTCGCTTGACTTCTTGTGATCGGTCCAAGCGGCACTTCTAGATGATCCACATTCCTTCTTTCGACTTGACTCTCATCATAGATCTCATCATTCCCCTCCTCTTGAAAAGGATTTGTCCTCAAATCATCACCTACATCAAAAGGACTTAGATCAGTAACATTAAATGTGGCACTTACTTGATACTCACCAAGCAAATCTATCTTGTATGCATTATCGTTGATGCACTCAAGAACTTGAAATGGTCCATCGCCTTTAGGAAGTAGTTTAGATCGACGATGCACGGGAAATCGCTCTTTATGCATGTGAACCCAAACCTAATCTCTAGGTTCAAAGACAGCTTGTCGACGACCCTTGTTGGCTTGTTTCACATACTGCTCTGTTCTTCGCTCAATGTTTAGTCTTCTCACGAAATCTGCCTTAAAATCAACATCAAAAGTCACAAACTTGTTAGGTAGCAATGGCAATGAATAAATAGGAGCCAGTGGGTTAAAACCATACACAATCTCAAATGGTGAATAATGAGTAGTGCTATGTACAGCCCTATTATATGCAAACTCCACAAATGGTAGGCAATCCTCCTAAGTCCTAATGTTCTACTCTATGATTGCCCTTAACAATTGAATTAAAGTCCTGTTAACCACCTCGGTTTGCCCATCAGTTTGTGGGTGACAGATAGTCGAAAACAATAACTTAGTTCCTAATTTTCCCCACAATACTCTCCAAAAATGACTCGAAATTTTTACATCCCGATCACTAACAATGCTCCTAGGTATACCATGCGGACGCACTACCTCTCTAAAGAACAAATCAACAATGTGTATAGCATCATCAGTTTTATGACAAGGAATGAAATGAACCATTTTAGGAATCCTATCCACAACAAAAAAAATAGAATCTCGACCATGCCTAGACCTTGGTAATCCTAACACAAAATCTATGGAAATGTCTATCCAAGGTTCATGAGGAATGACACTAGACTCATATAACCCTTCTAAGAAGACATCTAAGCAAGGCATGGGATGACGATACTTTACCGTGATGTTGTTGATGGCGCGGTAGTCAACACACATTCTCCATGTCCCATCCTTCTTAGGCACCAAAATCACAAGCACTGCACATAAACTCATGCTTTCTCTCACGTACCCCTTCTCCATTAATTCTTCGACCTGCCTTTGGAGTTCCTTGGTCTCCTCCGGATTGCTCCTATAAGCTGGCTTGTTTGGAATCAAGGTTCCGGGTATAAGGTCAATCTGGTGCTCAATACCACGAATAGGTGGTAATCCCTTTGGAATCTCCTCAGGAAAGACATCTTCAAAGTCCTGCACAAGAGACATAACCACACTAGGCAAAGAGTTAGATAGTTTGTTAGTAGTCAAACATTTTTCTTTAAAAACCAATAACAACATAGGTTGCCTCATCAGTAACGCTCTCCTTACTACACTCGCTCTTGCCATACAACCCTCCTTTTGCAAGGCTGCCCTCTCCTTTTCACTCACCACCAAAGTTGATCCCCTTTCAACTTGGCCTCTCACACTCTTTCCAGCCTTCCTCTCTTTTTCCTTTTGATCTTGACTTTTATATTCCTTTTCTTTCTCATTGTCTTTTGCTCTCTCACTCTCCCTCTCCTTTTCACTCACCTTATGTTTTGTAAAAGACTGTTGTAGCTACAACTGGTCCTCATACACTTGTTTAGGTGTTAACGGTTTAAGATTAAAGCTTTTCCCCTGGTGAACAAGCATATACTTATTAGAAAAGCCATCATGAACAACCTTCCTATCAAATTTCCACGGCCTCCCCAACAACACATGACATGCTTGCATTGGCACTACATCACATAACACCTCATCCTCATACCTACCAATGCGGAAACCAATCAATGCTTGCTTACTCACCTAAGTCTCTCCACTATCATTCAACCACTGCAATTTATATGGACTAGGGTGTCTAACAGTTTTGAGCCCTAGCCTCTCAACAATAAAATTGCTCACTACATTGGTGCAACTTCCTCCATCAATGATCAAACTGCAAATATGATCTCCTAGATAATATCTAGTATGAAGTATATTCTCCCTTTGCACCTCCTCTTCTTCCTTCACCTATACATTCAAAGCTCGCTTCACTACTTCCACTAGCCTCCCTATTGCAGGCTCCTCATTATCACTAGCATCCTCAAATGGAGGCATATAATCTTCCTCACTATCCCCCTCAATCTCATACTCTCCATCATCACGCAAAATCATCACACGCCTATTTGGACATTGACTAGCAATATGGCTTCTACCTTGGCATTTAAAACATCTAATGTCACGATTTCTAGAAGTAGAAGATTTAGGGTTATGTTGATTACTAGGAGTAGAACCCGCTTGCCTCAGCTCCCCTTTTGGTTTGGTGGGTAAAGGCTTTTCTTCTTTCTTCCATTGGTTGGTCTTCCAAGTGGATGAACCATGACCCTATTGAAACCGCGCATTACTACTACCTTTCCTCTTTGATAGAGCCATTTTATACTCAATCTTTATAATATAAATTGTGTTAAATTGTTATTGATTTTATAGAAATCATAAGGAAATGGTACTTTAATTCTATCATTATGATAAATCAGGTTAAATGGAGTCAAGGATGCCAATTCAAGTAAATTAGAGAAGCCATCTACAACTTGGTTCAAAGACAAGGATTTACACCGCCGGAGGGAAGTACATGGGCGTGTAATTGAAGTACACGGCCGTGTAGCTAACTAGGAACTAGCACGGTTTGAGGCACGGCCAAGGTGCAAACCGTGCCCCTCACTGGACAAGAAGGCGGAAATGTGGACTTTGAACAGAGAGAGACACGGCTTAAGGCACGGCCGTGGTGGAAGCCGTGGGAGAAACCGTGCTTGGAGCCGTGGTGGAAGCTAGGTGTGCCAAGGAGAAGAAAGTGTGGAACATCAACCAGATGAAGGCACGGCTTGAAATCTAGCCGTGGGTGTAACCGTGGTACACACTGGACACGGATGAAGACTTGTAGATTATGCACAGATGAAGGCACGGCTTGAAATCTGGCCGTATGTGTAACCGTGGTACACACTGGGCGCGGATGAAGACTTAAAGAATATGCACAGAGGATGGCACGGCTTGACCCACGGCCATGTGGTGGGGCGTGCCAGGCAGACGAATCTTCACTTCTCGAAATCTACTTGGAAAAGGAAAGATATTTTCGTATCTTGCTAGCAAAAGATCACATGCTATCCCCCTAACAATATAAATAGAACCAACCCTAGAGGGTTAGGACGACTTTTGAACTTTGGAATCTGGAATCACCTTGGAGACAAGAAGGAAACGAGGAGGCAGAGCAGGCAACCGGGTTCATTATGTTTTTATTTTGATTTTTTGTTTTGTTGATGAACATGAGTAGCTAAGCTATTTTTCTAGCCAAAGGGTCATAGATGTTTAATTCTCCATGAATTGTGAGGTCTAATTGACTTGTATTTATTCTATTATTTGATTTCGGGTATTCATATATCTTCTGATCGTTTTGTCATTATTATCTTTGTTGATTGGTATGAATAAAGCTCTTCTACTCAATTAGCAAGTTAATATATTGTCAACTAGCACGTCAAATCCGTAATTGTTTGATTGTTCTAGTCTTAGTGACGCAATAACATGTTTGGTTATAAAAGAGATGATCGAATTCATGTTATGGAGGTGTATGATCATGTTTAAATAGGTTATCTTATAATCTACTGGCATGAATTGGTGGTCTCTCTAGATCTTAATGCTATTGATAGATTAAATCCTAAGCGCTTGTCTAAGGTTGTTTAATCAATAAGAGAAATAATTCGAAGCGCTTGTCTGAGGTTATCGAGAAAGTAAGGAGAGATAGGTTGTTAGAGCTTGTTAATAACCATAACCAGTTTATCTAGAACTAAGAATAGAAAACATTTGCATCGATGATCAATTTCTAGAATTAAACTATCTTGATTCCTTTGGCTAGGCTTTTATTAATATCCGATTTTCTTACCTTGTTTTACTTTATTTTTATTCACAAACAAAACCCCCCATTTTTCTTTTCCCTTTTATTCTCCTTGAATTGAAATAAGTTTTACCAATCTCTGTGGATTCGACCTTACTCACCACTATATGCAAATCATATAATTATTTAGGAGTAGGTTTTATTTTTGTTGGATTCGACACCCATCAAATTTTGGCGCCGTTGCTGGGGATTGGTGTCAAATTTATTTCTATTCTTATATGACTCGTTCTTCTCAGACAGGTGAACTAATTTATAATCCGGAGATTGAGAAGACTCTAAAGAGACTACGACAAGAAGCTAGATCATCCACTAGACAGAACTTAGCATCGGATTTGTCTGATTCATTCCTTGATTCAGAAAAAGAAGACGATATGGCAAATCCTGAGAGAACATTAAGGGAGTTAGCTGCACCGGATGTGAATCAACAACCACTTTGTATTCACTATCCCGAACTAGCTGTGGAATTCGAATTGAAATCTGGGTTGATACATCTGCTACCTACATTTCATGGTCTTGAGAATGAAGATCCTCACAAGCATTTGAAAGAGTTTCATATAGTATGTTCTAGTATGAGGCCGCAAGGAATAACCGACGAACAAATCAAGCTACGTGCTTTTCCGTTTTCTTTAAGTACTAAAGCTAAAGATTGGTTGTTTTATTTGCCTCCAGGTTCTATCACCACTTGGACAGACATGGTGAGACTCTTCTTGGACAAATTCTTCCCCGCATCCAGAGCTGCTGGTATAAGAAGAGAAATTTGTGGTATAAAACAAAGGGACACCGAGACTCTTCATGAGTATTGGGAGAGGTTCAAGCAATTGTGTGCAAGCTGCCCACAACATGGGATATCTGAACAACTCCTTATCCAATACTTCTACGAGGGCCTACTTCCGATGGAAAGAAAGATGATGGATGCTGCAAGTGGAGGCGCCATAGTAAACAAAACCCCTGGTCAAGCTAGGGAATTGATCTCCATTATGGCTGCCAATTCGCAACAATTTGGGTATAGGCATGATACGTCTTCAAGGAAGGTAAATGAGGTAAATGTGTCTAACCTTGAACATACAATTTCTAATCTTACCTCCCTTGTGCAGCAGCTAGCTCTTGGAAATACCCAACAGGTGAAAGCTTGTGGAATTTGTGTTGCTCCTAGTCATCCGACCGACATGTGCCCCACATTGCAAGATGACAACCATGAACACGCCAATGCTGTAGGCGGATTCCCAGGACAACCACAAAGGAAATATGATCCCTATTCAAATACTTACAATCCCGGATGGAGGGATCACCCTAACTTCAGATATGGCAACAAACCACAAAACTTCCAACAATTCCAACCTAAGCCATCAAACCAAGTATCACAGGCTCCTTCCACTTCAGGTATGTCTCTTAAGGAAATTGTTAAATCACTCGCTGTTAATACAAAACAATTTCAGGATGAGACAAAGCAGAGCATCCACAACTTGGAAAATCAGGTAAGTCAACTTGCTTCTTCTCTAAATAGGTTGGAAACTCAAGGTAAGTTACCTTCTCAAACCGTCACAAATCCAAAGCAAAGTGCTAATGCAATTACCTTGAGAAGTGGAACGAAATTGCAGGGATCAAATGATAAGGATCACCGAACTAATCCTGAGGAAGAGACTGAGAAAGAAACTCCAACTCCAAGCCAGCAGAACAATCAGATCAAAGGACCCCTCATTGAACCACCAAAGGTCATGACAACAGCACCTCCTTTCCCTTCCAGACTAGCAAAATCCAAGAATGAAGCTGAAGAAAAAGAGATTCTTGACACTTTTCGCAAAGTTGAGGTAAACATTCCCTTGCTGGATGTAATTAAGCAAGTACCTCGTTATGCTAAATTTCTAAAAGAATTGTGCACTAACAAAAGAAAGCTGAAAGGTAATGAAAAGATTAGTGTAGGTGAGAATGTTTCAGCTATTCTTCAAAAGAAGCTTCCTCCTAAATGTAAGGATCCAGGTATGTTTACTATTCCTTGCAAAATAGGTAACCTTGGAATCACTAAAGCTATGTGTGATTTAGGCGCTTCAATCAATGTTATGCCTTTGTCTGTTTATCAATGTTTAAATGTTGGCCCCCTAAAGGAAACAGGTGTTATTGTTCAACTTGCTGATAGGTCCAATGTTTATCCTGAGGGAGTTCTAGAAGATGTTTTAGTACAAGTTAATGGTTTGGTTTTCCCCGCAGATTTTTACGTGCTTGACATGGAAAATGATGATTCTCGTAATTCATCGATGATATTATTAAGGAGACCATTTCTTAAGACATCTAGAACAAAAATCGATGTACATGATGGTAACCTCACTATGGAATTTGATGGTGAAGTGATTAAATTTAACATTTATGATGCCATGAAATATCCTAGTGACATCTCACCCGTTTTTGTTGTTGATGTTATTGATCCATTAACACAGACTACATTTGATTTGATAGATGATGATGAGTTGAAAGTTGTACTTAATAAGAGTCTTACGATTCATGCATTGAAAACTCTTAAGGAGAAGTTTGTAATATCCTCTAATTTACAGGACAAGATTTAGGAGTTGGAATCATTAAAACCTATCAGGTATGATGTGTCCTACATTCATTTACCCCCTTCTAACATAAAACTTCTTCCTTCTATTGTGCAGGCACCGAAGCTAGAATTAAAACCCCTACCCGAACATCTAAAATATATTTTCTTAGGAGAAAAGGAGACTCTTGCTGTGATAGTCTCCAACAAGCTAAGTACTTTAGAAGAAGAAAAGTTGATTCGGGTGTTGAGGGAGTACAAAGAAGCCATTGGATGGTCCATAGCTGATATCAAAGGACTAAGCCCCTCCACCTGCATGCACAAGATTTTGATGGAAGATAATTGCAAACCTTCAAGGGAAGTTCAGCGTCGTTTGAATCCACCTATGATGGAGGTAGTTAAGAAAGAGATCTTGAAACTTCTTAATGCAGGTATGATCTATCCAATTTCCGACAGCAAATGGGTAAGTCCGATCCAAGTTGTTCCAAAGAAAACAAGCTTAACTGTGATTGAAAACTCCGATGGTGAGTTAATTCCTACTCGGGTTCAGAATGGATGGAGGGTTTGTGTTGATTATAGGAAGTTAAATGCGTCAACTCGGAAGGACCACTTCCCTCTTCCTTTTCTTGATCAGATGCTTGAACGTTTGGCTGGCCATTCTCACTATTGTTGTCTTGATGGTTATTCAGGTTTTCATCAAATTCCAATGGCACCGGAAGATCAAGAGAAGACCACTTTCACTTGTCCATTCGGTACTTTTACGTATCGAAGGATGCCTTTTGGGCTCTGCAATGCCCCAGCCACATTCTAAAGATGTATGGTTAGTATATTTTCAGATTATGTGGAGAATATTATAGAAGTTTTCATGGATGACTTTACCGTCTATGGTAATTCTTTTGATTCATGTTTGACTAACCTTACAAAAGTGCTTCAAAGATGTATAGATAAGAATCTAGTGTTGAATTATGAAAAATGTCACTTTATGGTTGAACAGAGTCTCATTTTAGGCTATATTGTATCTTCTAAGGGGCTTGAAGTCGATAAAGCTAAGGTAGAACTAATTAAATCTTTACCTTACCCTGTAAGTGTACGGGAAATTCGGTCTTTTCTTGGGAGTGCAGGATTCTATCGACGCTTCATCACGGATTTCTCCAAGATTACTCAACCCCTATGTCGATTGCTATAAAAAGAAGTGACATTTGAGTTCGATGAGGCCTGCAAGAACGCTTTTGACACACTGAGGGACAAGTTAACTTCTGCTCTAATCATCCAACCACCCGACTGGACCCTTCCCTTTGAAATCATGTGTGATGCGAGCAACTATGCAGTTGGAGTAGTTCTTGGCCAAAGAGTTGGGAGAGCTTCTCATGCCATTTATTATGCTTCCAGAACTTTGGATAATGCTCAATGCAACTATTCCACAACGGAAAAAGAACTCTTGGCTGTTGTTTTTGCATTAGAAAAATTCAGATCATATTTACTTGGTACTAAGGTAATTGTTTACTCTAATCATGCAGCTCTTAAATACCTGCTCGCGAAGAAGGAGTCGAAACCAAGACTTATTCGATGGATACTCCTCTTACAAGAGTTCGATCTGGAGATACGTGATAGGAAAGGCTCAGAAAACTTAGTTGCCGACCACCTCAGTCGAATTCCTATCAGTGAAGGGTCCACACAAATACAAGATGATTTTCCAGATGAGTATCTCTTTTCTATTCAAAAGACAATTTCGTGGTATGCTGATATTGTCAATTATTTGGTTACTAAGACACTACCAAGTGATTTGTCTAGGGCTCAAAAAGATAAAATTAAAAGTGATGCTAAGTATTATGTATGGGATGATCCATATTTGTGGAAACATTGTGCTGATCAAATCATTAGAAGGTGTATTTCTCAAGACGATATTCCTTCTGTCTTGCAATTTTGTCACTCATATGCATGTGGTGGACATTTTGGCCCTAAGAGGACAACTCAAAAGGTATTAGGGTGTGGTTTGTTTTGGCCTACATTATTTCGTGACTCTTTTATGTTTTGTAAGTCTTGTGAATGATGTCAAAAGATTGGGAACTTAGGACGTAGAGATCAAATGTCACTTACCCCTATTCTTGCTTGTGAAATATTTGATATATGGGGTATTGACTTTATGGGTCCTTTTCCTCCTTCTTTCGGTAATGTTTACATCCTTCTTGCTGTGGATTATGTTTCCAAATGGGTGGAAGCCAAAGCGACTCGAACTAATGATGCTAAAGTTGTTGTGGATTTTGTTAAATCTCATATTTTTGCTAGGTTCGGGACACCAAAGGCTCTTATCAGTGATCGTGGCACACACTTTTGTAATAGGATAGTGGAAACTCTACTAAAAAAATACAGGGTCACTCATCGCACTTCCACTGCATACCATCCTCAAACCAATGGATTGGTAGAAGTCTCAAATCGAGAAATCAAGTCTATTCTGGAAAAAACCATCAATCCAAGCAGAAAGGACTGGAGCACAAGACTTGAGGATGCATTATAGGCCTACCGGACAGCTTACAAGACCCCTATAGGTATGTCTCCTTACCGTTTAATATTTGGCAAACCATGTCATCTCCCTGTGGAGCTGGAACATAGGGCGTATTGGGCTGAAAAACAATGTAACATGCGAATGGAGGAGGCGGGTGAACACAGAAAACTTCAATTACAAGAACTTGAGGAGATTCGAAGAGAAGCTTATGAGAGTACTAAAATCTACAAGGAAAAAACAAAGGATTTTCATGATCAAATGATTTCCCGAAAGAATTTTTCTGTAGGTCAAAAAGCATTACTTTACCATTCTCGATTGAAATTGTTTCCTGGCAAACTACAATCACGGTGGATTGGTCCTTTTGTTATCACTAACATATTTTCACATGGTGCAGTTGAGATCGCAAGCCTTGAAACTGGTAAGACCTTCAAAGTCAATGGTCATCGCTTGAAACCTTTTTATGAAGGATTTTAAATATGTAATATTGAAGAAACCAGTTTAACTCACCTCGAGTATTGTGATTGATGACAGGAACGTCTAGCCAAAGACGTTAAAGAAAAGCGCTTCATGGGAGGCAACCCATGTGATGGGTGTCGAATACAACAAAAATAAAACCTACTCCTAGACAATTATATGATTTGCATATAGTGGTGAGTAGGGTCGAATCCACAGAGATTGGTTAAACTTATTTCTATTCAAGGAGAATAAAAGGGAAAAGAAAAATGGGGGAGTTTTGTTTGTGAATCAAAATAAAGTAAAACAAGGTAAGAAAATCGGATATTAATAAAAGCCTAGCCAAAGGAATCAAGATAGTTTAATTCTAGG